>VZUI01071299.1:0-179063 GCA_013401135.1 Cettia cetti
AGGGCCGCGGCTGCCGGGCCGGCTCTGGGCAGCGACGGCAGCCGCTCGGTAGGAACGCCGGCCGACGGCCGCGGGCGCCTTTGGCCTGCGTGCCGGCGAAGAGCACCAGGCGGGCCGGGGTCGGCTTTCGGTGCCGAGGTCGGCGGGCGAGCGGCGGCACCGCCGCTTGTTTATGAGCGGGCGGAGGGGCGGCCCGTGATAGCGCTGCGCCGCCGCTAGAGCGGGACAGCCCCTCCCGCCCCCGCGGAGCGGGTCCGCCACGGCTGCCCCGCACCCGCGGGGCACCGGGGCGCGCCCGGGAGCCGGGCTGCGGGAACGGAACGGGGCGGGGAACCACCGGCTCTCCTCTCCCGTGGCGCTGGGGCCGGGAGGGCGCGAAGCCGCTCCCCGTCCCGGATCCCCGCGCCCCTCGAGGGAGCAGGCAGAGGAAGAGGAGGAGGCTCTCGCCGCCACGGCCGGGCACGGCGAGGCCCCATGCACGGCTCCCCGCAGCATCGCCCTGCTGGGGCTGCGCCCTTTGCGGGGCCCTCTCTCTCCCCGCCCCCGGTGTCCCCCGGGCCGCCGCCAGCCCGTCCCCGCGGTCTGGCGCCGCCGCCCCGCTCCGCTCCGCGCCCGGAGCCCCGGGAGGGGGAGGGGAGGTGCAGGGGGAGGCGGAGGCGGCGGCCGCCGTGGGGCCCAGGCTGCTCCTCGCCTCCGCTGCGCCTCTTCCAGCCCCAGGATCTGGGGCTGGGGGGGCGCGGGAGGAAAGGGGGCGGGCCGGCGCCGGCAGTGCCCAATGAGAGAGGCGAGGACGGGCGCTCGGGGCGGCGCGGAGGCGATCATCGCCCAATGGGGGCAGGGCAGAGGGCGCACTTGGAGCGGGGCTAGAGGGAGGCAGGAGGCGAGTCGGGACTCGGGACGCGAGAGGGACGGAGCCAGCAGCCGCCGCAGCCGCGCTCGCAGTCGCTCGCACACACGGCGCCGCGGAACCGGGAGCCGACGGGCGAACCGACTGAGGGACGCCGCTTCCCGGAGGGGGCAGCGGGCGGAGCCGCCACCCGGAGGAGAAGTTTGGCTGAAGCCGCCGCCGCCGAGAGAGGAAACTTTCCTCGGGGGGCCGGAGGCGGGGGCGGCGGGAAGGAGCCGCGGCACGCTTGGGTCCGCCGCCCGGCGAGGGGGCTTCCGAGAGGCTCCCCCCGGCCCAGGCCGGGCTGCGGCGGCTGGGATGTACCTGGCAGCGGTCTCGGCGGGGAGGAGACGCCCGGGCGGAGACGGCGGCTGGCACCTGGCGGCCGCGGGGTGGCTGTTCCTGCTGGCCCTGCTGCTGGGCGAGTCGGGGACGCGTGCTCTCGTCTGCTTACCCTGCGACGAATCCAAATGCGAAGAACCGAAGAGCTGCCCCGGTAGCATCGTGCTGGGGATCTGCCGTTGCTGTTTCATGTGCGCTCGGCAGCGGAACGAGAGCTGCGGGGGAGTCTATGGGCTGCACGGAGCTTGCGACCGGGGCTTGCGCTGTGTCATTCGACCGCCGCTCAACGGAGACTCCATCACCGAGTACGAAGTGGGCGTCTGCGAAGGTGAGAGGTGGCGGGACGCCATCCATCCCTCCATCCATCCCCCGGGGTGGGGGTACCCGATGGGCGGCGGGAAAGGAAGGAGGGCGCACCTAAGACGTCTTAAGCGCCGGTGCGCCCTCCTTCCCTTCCAGCCCGCCCGCCTGTCCCATCTGCGAGCGTGCCTTCTAACCTTCCTTGCTTAAAAAACCCCACAAACTCCTACTTAGAAGTTCTGCCCTTAATTTTCTTACCCTAAACTTTAGTGTTCTACTAATTCTCCGTAGCACGTCACTGTGTTGCTAATAGCTTTTACCAGCTACTGATGCCCAACTAAAATTCCTTGATAAAGAACTCGGGAAGAGTTTGGCAGATGGAGATCGGTGGAGGTCAGTCGTGCACACATGATGCCTGTTCCGGATTCCCTTCTGTGTAAAGAAACAACGAAGACTGATCACCTGTTATAAGTTTTCTTTCCTGTTCCTGTCACTTAATATCTCTCTGCCTGTCCTGCTCGGCATATAATGATAAGGGGTGTATTTTTCCCTGCTGGAGCATCAAAGGGAGAAATACCCACGGTAGAACTCCTCTCAAAGTCACTTCAACTTCCTGCAGTCTTGTGAGGTGATGAATTGGTATGAAATGCAAAAGGACTTTACCCCCCTTCAGTTTTTTTATCTATCAGAATTCCCAAGATTTATTTTTTATGTGTGATAAATTAATGAAAGGTCAGAGGCAAATTTTTAGTCTTTCTCTTTGCTTCCAACTGCCTTTTCCCCCAAGCTGAGGGAAAACATGGCGCTGTAAAGAGATTGCAAATAAGCAGTAGTTTGGGATATGTACAAATGTATATGTGATTCGGAGCGGGAGCTTCGACAATTCTGGAAAAGAAGACGGCGGCGGTCTCCTCTCGGCGGGTAGAGGGCAGTAGAAGGTCCAGAGAGCTGGTGAAGCAGCATCTGTCCAAAAAACTTGCATTTAAAATGATGCACTATTTTAAGAAAGCTAAACCCGGTCATTTTTAGTGGGCAGCTGACCTTTGTTCTGGCGCTCGCTCATTATTAGTTTAAAACTCCGTTTGCCTCCATGACAAATGAATTGCAAACCACAGCAGAGCACGCAGTTTGTTCCCCGCCTGTGCTGCAACCAATACTGTCAGCCTCCGGAGCTGATGCTTGGGTAGAATGAGCTCTAGATTAAATGCTGGATTGTTACACATTTTTAAGTGGCTCTAAACTATTTTGAAGACCTTGGTCGGGACTATGTTGCTGAATATGTACATTGCTGTAGTCTCTTTATTTTTAATATGTATTGGAAAAGTTTTTGTAAATAGAAAAGTACAATCAAAGGTACTTGGAAAACTTACCTGGTTTTGCAGGAGTTTCTCTTGTGTGTTTTCGAGTAAAAGCTGGGCCTTCTCGACGGTTAAAAGATCTAAAAGCCTACATTCATTAAAGGCCTTAATGTTCCAGTTCCCTTACTGTATCACAGTATGGACATCTCTGGCAGTTTAGGAGTACTTCATTCCTTTGAAGTGATGCAATCTGTACATTGCTGTAGTTCAACTCGTAACACGTCCCATCTACTGTTGAAAATAGTATGAAGCATTTGTTGGCAAGATTGTGTTTCAATTAGTGTTGTGGTTAGAAACTAGTTCCAGCTGTCCCTATAGCAATGGTTCTCGGAGATGGAGATAACAATCTATTAACTATAACTAAGGGAGATAAGTTAAAATAAGAAAGTTATCTATTTAATTTTCATTCTCATAAATGAAAAGGAACCGAACTGAGCTGTCTGCCTAATAAATAGTCCTGGAATAGTGCTATCAGTGACTTGTTGGGAAAGTGCCACATTCTAAGGAACAGAGGTAATATGTTGTTTTTCATGGTGCATGTTTTGCACATGAGGTGGCAGCAAGGATGAAAGGGTACTGATTGTACTGCCTCTGATCGCTAATATGAAGTTGAATAGCTCTGTTTTTTGATTTTGATGACCTAAACCATTGTTCACTTTACAGGCACACATGCAACAGGCTGGGCTGGTGATGCCTGATGTGAGTAGTATTAAGCCATGCCTTCATCCATTAGCAGAATAAAGGCTGCACTTTTTTTTGTTGTCTTGCACATTGGGAGTGCAAACCCTTTCATTCCCTAGTCCAGTGAGGAGGAAATGGAAGTGTCTTACAGAACTGTGTGAATAGAAATTCATGTTTTTATTCTCCTTCCTGTCTCTAGTCTTTTCTTTCATTGCAATTTTTTACACTGAAATGACCCCTACTGGCTACAGTTGTAAGCATGGTTTTTGTATCATTTTTGAAGCTTCATCCCTGTTTTATTTAAGACTATCAGCACATGCTAGGCTGCAGAAGACTTTGAGAGCTGGAATAGCAACAGGTAGAAATACTTGTCTGCTTACTTGTTTTTATCATTTAACGCACCTGACACAAAGGAGTTCCCTAACACCTGACAGAGAAGTCTTTGTGGCATCTCTTGCAAGCAGCTTCTCTTTCTGAAATTACAAACAGAATATTCTTTGTTAAAGCACTGTTTATTAATTAAATCTATTGCTGATCCTGAGGGGTTTTTTCCTTTATCATTCTGAAAGCTGAAGGAAGGTCTCATTCACCTCCCCCCCACTTAACTATTCACATCTCTAAGCGGTTCTACCACTCTTTTAGTGTTGTTATCCTGAAGTGAGTAAATGCCTTTCCTGAATGCAGTTGTATTCTTAGTTAGTAATTATTCTGAGGTCATAGTGCTGGTAGCTACACCTCCTAAAGGGCATTCTTGAGAGACTTTGCACACCTCCAGCCTCTGTTGACTTTACAACATCCTTTACAGGGATTTGCTGGATTGGTTCTATGAGGTGTTGAGAGCCTACACCCCTTTCCAAAGACTCTTAAGGTTGAGAAATTTTGAGTGCAAAGCATGAACTACCCTTACTCTCTACCTTTAAAGGTGGTCCTAGACCCACCACTGAATTAGACTGAAGTTCTCCAGAAACACCTTAGCTTTGGCTTCTGCAGCAGTGCTGCTGGGCCGGGCTCTGGCTTTCCAGTGGATCAGAGAGTCTTGAAAAAGATCTGCCAAAGAAGTTAGGTTACTCTGTGAAGGTGTTTCTTGAGATGACTCTCTTTTGTCTGTTTCCATGCTTTCCCAGTTTCTGGTGCTATTAGATGAAGAGGCCTAGATTGCTTTGGTAAACTCTTCAAAGTCGTGATAGAAGTAAAAAATATAACACTGAAAAAATGAATGGAAATTATTTTTAGCTGTGTAACAGAAACAGACTTTTTGTGATATATTTGAAATGCATAGTTAACAAAACTGCTAGTCTGAAGGTGTTCTTAGTTTCTCTTTAGAATATACTTTCCTATGAATTAGCCTCTAGGTAGACATTGAAGGAAGGTATCACTGTCCCAATAGCTTACCAATAATATCTGTTACTTTGTTTGGTTTTGGTTTGTTGGCTGGTTTTAGTGGGACAGTGCTTTGGTTGTTAGTTGGGTTTTTGTTTTTTTTTTTGGTGGGAGGGTAGTTATTGCTGTATTTGTTTTGCATACTGTGGGTAATTTAAGGCTTGCCTTGAGTACTTGAGGCTTGTCTGCCAAGTAGTTAACTTCTGAAGTTGCCTTGGAACCAGGAAAAGGTTTCTGTAGCAGATTTTAGGCAAGGATTGGGAAATATGTGTGTTAATCTCCTAGGATGATGGCAGAAGCTTTCCTTACTGTGGCTAGTCCTAGTCTCATTTACTGAACTGCATCTTTTTGGGAGTTTGGAACTTTACAGTCTGTCTGACTCCTTACTGGAGTAAACTGGGAGAGCTTTGATGTGTCCATGTTCCTCTCCCCAGCCATAAGTCTGCCTAGTTTTCCTCCCTGAGAAAATATATAAGGGGACAGTGCATGGTATGTAGCTGAAGCTTAGTGAAACTGGAGCTGATGAGAAGAATTTAAACCTTGAAAGCCTAGCTTTTTTTTTTCAAAATATAGAAGGGGAACGCTGAACTTGCTTTTTTGTTTTGTTCAGGCATTGGTTTACATGTGTGCTAATGCAGTTCTTCCCTGCTTTACTGGAGTAAGAACAACTTGCCTTCAGACTTGTTAGTATTTTTATCATAAGTAACTTTGGAAGTTAGTACCCTTTGGATAACCTTGTTTTCAGTTGTTTTCAGTCCTGTGCTCTCTAATGGGTCAATGGACACAAAGCCCTCAACTTGATGCTCTGTCTTCAGACAGACTGCTGTACTACATGGTTGGCTTCTTGCCTGTGATGCTGTCCAGACCCTTAAAGATCAGGAAGTATTTTGCTTTCAGTACAAGTTACTGAAGTTCAAGTAATCTAGAAGTTGCATGTGGGTAACCTATTTGTTTACATCAGTTTGGACTGGAACAGTGCTTCCCAGATTTCTTAACTTCTTCTTTGGTTGGGTGTTTTCCTTTGTTATGCAGTGAATGTCTGGGGAAACGTCCAAGTAGCTCTGATGTCCATCAGTGCAAGTGCAAGAGAACTTATTTCAGTAACATCAAGTGTTAGAACTGGTGATCCAGTGGGGGACTTCATAGATAATAAGTGGTGTACCAATGGTTGTTGGTGTGAAGACAGTCAAAGTACTTTGTTCAAATGCAGTCAGCAATCCAGACTATTAGGGTGACAGAAAAAAAAATTATGTTGTCAAAAAAGAAAATTACCAGAAAAAATTACTTAGGTTGTTTAACTGGAATGAGAAGTAGTTCTTTGGTGAATATTCAGCTTCTGATATGCTAGTCTGATCAAATTTAACAGTCCTCTTACCCTACTCCTCTTCTCTGCCCCCCCAAAAAACGCTTACTAGGAGAATGCTGACTTCTTACTCACAGACTGGATAATTTATAAGCTATTTCTATTCTGTATTCCATCAATGCTGAAATCTCAACATCAGTAAGAACATGTAACTCTGCGTGTGGCATGGAATTTGAATTGGATCAGGTGCTTATTTGACTTGGAAATGGTTACCTCTCTGTTTCTGTGCATCGTGTTTCAGTTTTGGAAATGATTTGCTTCCAGTATTTCAGCAAAAACTAGATGGAAAAGTCTAACATATAGGATGCAGGAATTAGTAGGATTTTGCTGTTGTGGATCAGCACAGTTAAAGACTAGAAATCTCACAGTGGATAGACTGGATTAATAAGTTTTTTAAATTTTGTAAGACGAATATTCTCTTTTTATTTATTTTAGTTTTTAAAACTTTGTATAAGCATCCTCTGCTTCTGTGATTTTTTCCACACAGAAAGTGATTATTTTACCAGGTTTCCCAAAATCGTGATGCTTATAAAGATTTTTATTCCTTTTTAAAATTTTTTTTAAACTACCTTCAAACTTGCCGCTAGGCATCTTTGCTGGTTTAAGCACCCTCTAGCTAATTCAAGGATTTTTGCATAATTTAACTTCTTGCCTGGTACTTAGTCAACCAAAATGTTATTTCACTGACAGGCATATTATGCAATAATTAACCCATTAATATGGTTCAAAAATGCTGTCCTATTCCCCTTTTTAATTGTGCCCCCCTTAAGGATTCTTCATCTCAATAAGTAAAGTTTGTAGGATCTTGCAGACAGAACCAAATGTTCTGTGTTTTAATGGATTAAATACTTTGTAGAGGTGACCTATTAAGTATCTCTTGTGACTTATAAACTGCTTTTCATTTGAGAATGCATTTAATCCACAGGGAATGTAAACTTGAAAATCATGAACTCAGGGCTTTGCCTGAGACTTTGAGTGACACCGGTTGTGACAATACTGGAGTTTGGAAAATGACTGATACTGACGCAGAAAGCTTATGTGTATGGAGAAAGCAACATAGAGAAACTTACCAACATAAACTCAGATGGGAAGATAAATTTGCATAGAGACCATCTAGGTTAAATTCCACATAAGCATATGGATTAAAAACAGTCCCTGGTTGAGCTCTTGTCTAAACAGACTAGTTTGGCCCTGGTTTGGGAAAGTAAGCCCTTCCTAATGTTTTGAGAAGAATGGAAGCAGTTCACACCTTTTCCAGAGGCAATGTTCAGTCCCCAGTGGGTGTGTTGGGTACTTAATTTGAAAATCTGCAAATCATGTTAACACCACCTTGTGGGTCATGATTGTGCAAGTCTTTTAGATTAAGACTGAATAAGAAAACGAAGGGTTATGGACAGGAGGAAAAGCACTGACTAGCTCATAGGCGTGCACCAATTCCCATGTTCTTACTCATTCCCTGAACTTTAAGCCTTACATAACCACTGTTAGGCTTCAGTTGTTGGTTGGGATTTGTTTGTTTGGATAAGCTTGGGTTTTTCTTTTTATTGATGAAAAATCTAGCAAATGTAACGTTTTTGAATCCAAGAGAGCTGATTCTATTGGGTCATTTATCCTTGAAATGAGTTAAAGTTCAGTGTTTTGCTACAGGCTGTGTTGTCATCTCCTCAAGATTTTTTCAGAAAGGCTGGATGTATGTTTGGAGGTATTTCTTCCCCTCACTGATGGGTTGTTGATAAAAATCTGGAGTCATACTGATAATGGTGTTACATGCACTGATGTTGTGCTGCTGTCACAATAGAAATGACAAACTTGATGTCTATCTCTAAGTTAGGTTTTAGGAAAAGAAAAGAAACCTTGAGTATAATTCTAAATCCAGGCTTGAGTTTTTCCTGTAGTCTTCTGTGACTAAGAGATGGGATGGAATTCCTCTGAAATATGTTGTAATTATGGTGTTCAGTGGTGCTGCATTAATGACTGGAGGGGGAAGTGGCAAAATATTTAGGATATCAGACTTCTTACAATAGTGTGGACTGTTCTTGCAATAGGTTGCTTTATTCATGGCCCTTTTTCAGAATTTGTCTTTGACAAAACTTTTCCTACTCCTGTCAGGTTTGCCTCTGCCTAGCAGCTTCAGCAAGCTGCCAGCCAACTACTTGTTTGCAGTGAATCTGATGCATGCTGCTGTACATGCAGGCTTCTGAAGCTTGTGGGTGCAGAATGCAGCTTGGAGAAAAAAGAAAAAGGAAAACTGGAATTTTAGACTGCTTTGGAAAATGGCTGTGAAGCTTTGGCCCTTTTCTGAGGCTTTAGCAATTATTTTTGCAAAGAGTTTTCTAGAGCTAGAGGAAAAATTTGCTATGACAGCTGAAACACCGCTGTCCATGCTCGTTCTAATCAGAGGCTTTTTCTGACCAGTTAAATCCTGGGACACAGTGCAGTATTTTCAGTCAGCTATTTACGAACAAGACATGTTTCTGGTCATGGGATTAAAATAATTTGCTTGTAAATCTTTTTTTTTAGGTGTGTCAATGTGTAGGGGTCAGACTTCAAAACTCATGATTTATTATTTCAGACCATCTTTGGGGAAGAAGGCTTTTGGAAGTACCATTTATTTTTGCTGTGGGGAACTCTAAGAGTGAAAGTCATAAAAAACCAAAAGACAAAACGCACTCCTCTCCATCCCTCTCTCCATTGCCTAGTCCCCCACCCCTCAAAAAGGTGGGGGGAGGGGTACCTGGAGAAGTAAAATATTCCAGACAGTGTGGGGAAAACTTCTAAACTTGCAGTAGTTGTCCATGTCACATGCTTTGCTTAACATTTCCTTGCATTCCTCAAGACTTCTTTAGAGTTTCTAGAGATAATTCACTGGAAAGCTGGTCTGTTTAAATACTTTCTGCATTCCTTAGCATGAAATAACTGTCTTCAGACACATGAAGAGCTGCTGCAGTGAAAATCTTTCTCACTACATTGGGGATTTGATCACCTGAGATAGATGCTAAGATAAAGCAGGCAGTCAGGTTGGAGGCAAGCATTACATGCTTGTGTTCCTGAGGTATCTAAATGTCATGGTACTGTTCTGCTTTCTAGCATTGACTAGAAATTTTCTCAGGCAGCTGCAAAACGCTTTTGTACTGCTGTACATTCCACATGAAGATTTGATCTTGGAAAATGGACCGTTCCAAAATGTGGAGGAAAAAATGCTTTCTCACAAAACTCTCAGCTGTGTCTTACCAGAAAAGTTCCTGCCGGCTCTAGTCCTTGATTCATGACTTCAGTGTAGGAATAAGTTGCAAGAGGGGAAAGGATTGAAGCCAGTGTATGAGCTCAAACTCACTTCAGGGCTAGTCTTTCCTTCTGCTGCTTTTCAAGGTCTGGGGCTGGGTTTCAAGCATTCTTTAGTGGTAATTAGTCATTTCTATTGTTCAGCTCCTCCAAAACATGAATTTCCTTTCCATCATTCTTTTTTCCTGTTCAAAGAGAAGCGAGAGTCTGCTGGCAAGAAGCATTTCCTTTTTTTATTTTAGCAAGTTAGAATCCTTTCAGAGTCTCATACCATCTTAATGAATACCACTGATTTGAAAATGCTGTTGTGTATGTGAGTGTGCTGGAGTGGTGGGGCTCAGACCTTGGGTCTAGTTTCATGGAGGAGTTTCTGAAAGGTTCCCCCCTCTGCCTCCCAGTTCCCAGAGGGCAGTACCAGTCTCAATAAGGATTGCTTTCCTCTTGTCTTCAAATGCAGATTTAAAAGGATGCAAGAGTCTGTAAGATGTGACTTGGACAGTTTCAGGTCATCAGTGTATTTTACAGTGTCTTTGCTCTTCTCAGCATCCTAAGAGCTACCTGGGATGCTTTTTAAAAAAAGTGGAAGTAGCAGAGTAACATGCTGCAGGTAAATGTAAATTATTGACTCAGTCCACTCCAGTTAAGTTACAGTTCAAAGGGTAGGGTGGTAAACAGAAGATTATTGTGGGCAAAATGCTTGTGTATTTGTTTTCAACAGCGATATTTTAGTGATCATTTCAGTGTGTTTCTTGCTGTTTTGAGGTGATGCATTATCTAAAAGGTGCACAGTATAGCATTCTCCAAACAATAGCTGATATTCATTAGATGTCCAGAAAGAAAGAAAAGGATTAGGGCACAAAAGAGAAGTTTCTGTGGCAGGCAGGAGAAATTGAGAACCTGAAGGAAGAGAAAGAAAAATTTAAGCAATGGAGGAACAGTCTCTGATAAGGTCTTTCCTTGTACTTTTAGCTTGCACTGGTTTTGAGATGATCCTTTGCCAATGGGAATAATAAATAATAAATGTAGCTATACTGGGGTTGTGTGTGCCTTGAAAGTAAGGCTTAAAGTTAGTTTCTCAGTAGCATGCTTTTCTAAAAACGCAGGCAGCTCTTCAGGCAAAGAAGATGGATGCTTCAATTGTGACCATCATGCCTTGCATGATGCTGGTATGTAGGATTTAGTATGGAAGAAGTGATGGAATGCTGCTTTCCAGAGACATATTTCTCAGATTATTTCCCAGACTAGACCTGTTTAAGGACCTCTTGTTCAACTTGTTAATGCCTTAATCCTCTTCCCTACTTTAGATGCATGCTATGACAGGACTTGGGAATTCAGCAACCCAGAGCAATATGTGAATTTTTAGCAAGCTGAAACATTTGCTTTGCAGAAAGCAAGTGATTATATGAATGATAGAAGAGAAAAGGAAAAAAGTTTGGAATTAATGTGAAGTCTGTCTTCCTGTGGCTTCCTTTTGGTGTGAAAGCACAGTTAGAAGAATTAAAAAGGTGTTATGTCCAAGACTTAACTTTGATCTGAGTAAATGCAGAACTACTTTATTATCTAAAACTCTATTATCTGGAACTTGCCTGAATGAGTTGGAAAGAGTGGGGAACTGCATGTAGATAGAAATTATTTGAAAGAGAAATGACTTAGAAGCTGTAGTTATGAGCCTGCTGGGAGCATTTGAACTGCTGTGAGGCTTGTGTGCAAAAGGTACTTAAGTGACCATATAACAAGACTCCAGTGATAACTCAGGATGGCTAAAAAGTGCAGCCTTTTGAGGGGTTTTTTGCCCTTACCTGATCATGCCAGCACAATGAGGTGGTGAAAATCAGAGCTAAACAAAGATCACTTGGGGTGAAAACTAGTAGTTTACTTGGGCTTCTTTTCAGCTTCATTGCTTTTAAAAACTCTAGAGGGTTAAGTTCATACTTGATTTTTGTATTTTCACGTGCCCTAGAAATATCTAGGGGATAGGACGTGCATACCAAGGTTTGAGGCATAGATTCCTATATTTGGGGTTTGTTGGCCCTACTTGCAGAGAAATAAAGCTTTCACAAATTATTACACTTTAATTTCTTTGTTCACATCATTCAGATTTGAGAGGTAGGCATAAAAAAACCAGTCTTCTGAAAAGGCAGCCATAGAGGTCAAGCAGAGCATGGAAGAAAATGTATACAGCCTGGAATAGCTTGTGAACTCTCCCAGGTCCCAAACCACTGGTGTGTACAAGTTTATTTTTTGAATATTCCCCAGGACATATTGATCTTTGTGAGTAATAGGGGCTAGGTTATATGTTTTGTACAAAATATCATTCCATTGTCAGTTGAAATATTACTGACCTCTCAAGGTGCGAGCTGTAGTGGTGTAGTGGACCACTGTTTATCTGCATCAAGGAAGAGCACTAGATGCCTTTGCATCAAGTATCCAAAGCCTGGAATTGAAGTGAAATGCTGGATTCATCCCTTTAGCTCATGTGAATACTTTCATGTGGTTGTACCTTCCATTCCAAAGAATTTTGTTCTACATGTATTGACATTACTTCTGAGAGTTTATTCCAAATGGTAAACAATTACTCATCTAACAGGACCTTGAAATTCTGTTCATAAAAGGACTAAATCAGCTAGGAAAAGGAAAGACTAGTCTTTAGTCTGCATGAAAAATCAAGATAGACTTGGCACTGATTTACTGAACTAAAAAAAGCTCTTGCTACATGTTTGCTACTTCATTGATGGAAATTTTGTTTCTGAATAAGCTTGTGTGAAAAGCAGGCTAGTAGAAGATAGGCAGGCTAAAATTGGATTTGCATGCTTCCTGTCTGAATGTAACTTTTTTCTATTCACACCAAGTAATGAAGAACAAATACCTTGTCTGAAGATTCAACATGCTAGAAGTACAGTCTGAACAAGTATTACTGAGGGCTTTCTCTTCTCATTAAGGCTTTAATGGCTATTGTACTAATTTTTGAGGTGTGTGGCAGTGAAGACTTTAGGTCCACCTGCTATTGGGCTGTGTGCTTCCTGTGTACCTCCTTTTCTGGAAACTTATGAGAGCTGGCAGATGTGGTACCAACCACGACCCTGTCCTGGAAATCAGTGTGTGCAGTGCCACCTGCATGGAGGTGTTCTGCCACGGGTAAGGGACAGCTCTGCTTTCCGTGCCAGCTGGGCCCCGCCTTACGTGGGGTGGGCAGCTCTTGTGTGACAGGATTCTGCTGATCTGTCTGCCTTGAGAAGATCTAGTGCAAGGCAAAGCAGCACAAAAGCTCTAAAATGGTTGGCTAGAAAAGCAGCAGAGCATCACCGTCTGTCTGTCCTTCCAGTCTGCACCACACTGGCCTGGGAGGCACAGGGCTGAGAGCACATGCACTGCCTCTGGGCTCCTGTCCTGCACCCAGGAGTGCAGGAGGAGTGCTCCTGGCAGAAACAAGGAACAACAAAACACTTTAAGGCTGTTTGGCTTATGAGTGAAGCTGTGGTCCTTGCTGTTACAGAGTTTCAAAGAGTGAGTCTTTTGGACCATAGGTAGCTTTGTTGCATGGATTACTGCTGTGACTTCTAAAATACAAATTGTCCAGGCTCTATTCCGGCTTCTCAAAAACAGGATGTATTATTGTTCTCCAAATTCTCAGGTTTTTGGCTTTTTTTTTCCTTTGTATGTACGGCCTTATCATAATGAGAGTGTCCCAAGCATTACTGAAGAGGCATCTTCCTGTGAAAGAATTTTTAATAGTTTCTCTTCAGGAACTTCTGCACTTCCTTTTACTTTCATTGATACAGTTGCTGTATTGGATGGTAGTAAGCTAAGAAAAAAAAAAACTTGCTTCCTGGGGTTAGTGACTACTCTTGCTTCATTATTTTCACGGAGAAGAGCCATTAGGTTCCCACCTTCACATCTAAAATGGACTTTGTTGTTTATCAGTGCTTTTTTGTCAGCAGAGTACTTTGCCAGCTCATAATAGAAGCAAGGAGTTTGTTGTACAGTGAGGAATATACCTTTGAGAATCTACTGTGACACCTCTTGTAGATCATGTACAGTACTAAATTGATAAACAGCTCTTTCTAGATTGTGTTTTTGTTTGTTTTTTCTTTCCCAAAACAGGAAAAACTTCAGATTAGCAGATATTCTGCATATATCTATGAGTGGAAAGAATTTACTTGTCAACCTCAGCATATGTGTATATACTGTTATTTGCTATTAGTCTTTAGGCTTAGTTGAGCATCAGGCTACTGAATGACAATTTTGTATTTGCTGTGGCCTCTCATACTGGAGGATAGCCTCTGATAACCCCAACAACAAGAAGACACCCACCCTTGATAACTGGAAGATATTTTAACTTTTTTGAAGTGTTTCCTGGGACGATCTATATTGGAAACTTGCTTGTTGCTGATAAATAAAATTGGAGTGAACCACTTAGAATGCACAGTGTGGGTGCTGCTGTTCAATGTAAGAATATAAAGATTAAAAATACCTATTTTTTTTCCTTTTGTCATTAGTAGAATGACAAAACAAGCTTAATTTTCCAATCTTGTCTGTCTGTCAAACATCCAGAATTCTGTAGTGAAGAATTCCTAATGCCTAGTTTAGTTTCTTCAATCTTTTTCCTAAAAAAGCATGTGATAGGACAAGGAGGAATGTTTTAAAACTGAAAGAGAGTAGGCTTAGATTTGATTTTAGGAAGAAATTCTTTACTTTGAAGGTGGTGAGGCACTGGAATGGGGGTTGCCCAGAGAAGTTATGGATGCCCTGGAAGCATTTGGGGCCAGGCTGGATGCAGCTTTGAGAACTTGGTCTAGTGGAAGGTGTCCCTATCCATGGCAGGGGGGTTGAAACTGGGTGGTCTTGAAGGTCTCTTCAAATCCAGGCTATTTTTCTACCTTGATTAATCTTCTGAGTTGGTGGGATGTTGCTGTATGTGCACTTGATCTATGGAAACTGGATATTGTAGGACTGGTATTCAATCCAGTTCTGGATTGCTTGGATTTGTATTTCTTTCTGGAGAAAAATTTAAAAGTAAATCTTGTTGCATGTGGCATCCTAAAAGGAAGATGGGCATTTGTAGAGTGGGAACACCAGTTACATGTATTTGACAGGACTGATTCAAAAGGAACAGAGTTATTTAAGCAGACTTACTCGTCCTGGCCCCACTGTCCCTACACCCTTGACAGCAAGGAGTGCAATGTGCTTGATCAATTCTGCAAGAATATGTATGATAATTCAGGGCTGCTAGAAAATTCATTTTTGGTTATATAGTGGAATCAGAGGTCTGGAATGTTTTCTGTAATAAAAAGTTATCTCCATGGAGTGACTTCGATGTGAAGCATTTTTTAATCGTCTTTTAAAATTCTCCCTTTCTGACTCAATTTTGACTTCTGTAACAGCTGCAGATTCTGTACAGTGTTCTCATTTAGATTATAAATATAACTTCAGCTATCTGCAAAAGTTATTTCTGTTAGAATAGCACTCATTTGTACTACAACTATGCGTTTTCCTGAGATGACATTGTTTTTCATACAGATGGAAGTAAACAATGCCAGTTGCTTTAGCAAAATGGGATGTAGAACAGCTGGAAGACATAGTATTTGGCAAATCCCACTGTTTAGATTAATCTGTTGTTTTTTTAATCTGTTGTCTTCTGTTTAGCCCTGTGTTAAACTTGAAGTGAATTGCACCCAACTCCAGAGCAGCTGAAATTTACGTACTGCAGCTGAAATCCGATAGTGAACGAGTTTGTTTGTTTATTTTAGATGAAAACTGGGATGATGATCAGCTTCTTGGATTTGAACCATGCAATGAAAACCTTATAACAGGTTGTAACATAATCAACGGGAAGTGCGAATGTGACACCATTCGGACCTGTAATAATCCCTTTGAGTTTCCAAGCCGGGATACTTGTCTGTTGGCCTTAAAAAGGATTGAAGGTAAGCGCTTGTCTTCAGTAATTCAGCATCAGTAATTTTTTCTGTGCAGTTGATAAAAAAATTAAAGTATAGTGTGTATGTTTAAGGATGACTTGTGTAGTTTCAGACGCCTCTGTGTCAGAAAACAGGTGCATGTTTTAGAGGAATATAGTGCCTGTCAAGCTTGGAATTCCAAATGTTTAAGTTAAGATGGCAAAAAGCATGTTTTGTGTGCTATGATGTTTGCAGATTTTAAGACTAAATGGTTCTGCTTGTAGTTTGTGGTTGCTTATCTTCAGCTGCAGAGCAGTATGAAATACTCTTTACATGTGTTGATGTGACTGATTCATGAATAAACACAGTGAATTTTAAGAGTAAAGGCATAGAAAAAGGAGTTGTTACTGATTATACTTACATCTTTTATTATATGGATGCATGGATTGTTATTTTCTTAAGGTTTATGTAATGTTACCTTACCTTACTGCTTGTATTTTACAGTTCCTGTGTTCCTTTGATTAGATTTGTATTAGGCACCATATGTTTATGCTTATGCATACATCCATATTTGTCTTGCTTTTTTTTCTTTTTATTGCATATGGCTAAACTAGAAATGAGTTGGCTCAAGTATATCCAGCTGGAATTAAATTTGCATGGTGTATTTCTGGATTGTTCTGAACAGCAATTAAAGGAATAATCTTGGGCCATCTCTGTGATGCTGTAATTACTCTTTATTTTCCAAAGTGTTCAGGAACATGCAGAAGTAGATTAGTGGTGTGGATCTGCATAATTAGACTACTTTAAACCAGTGTTTAAAGTCACATTGAAGAAGTTAACGTATTTATATGGCTATTGACCATATTTTAAGTTAGGGGAATCTTTGACTTAAGGAACTGTGATGTGATGTCGTCTGTTGTACTTCTTTTGTGTTAGGAATATTTGTTTTGTGCTACAGGCTTTAAAGAAGGAGATGTGAGAAACTGAAGAGAAATACTCATGATCGTTGTTCATGATGTTGCTCACTAAAGGTGTACTAGTGCTTGGTCTGGGATTTTTGTGGGTTTTTTTCCTTTTGTAACTCTAGGAAGAGCAGAGGCAGAACCTTTTAGTCTGTTGTTGATGTAGTAGTGGGCAATAGCATGTATGGGTTCTTCAGTCTTACCACTTCTCTTTTTAGACTAGTGACTAAGTCTGTAGTATTTCTGCAGGACTCCACTGTTATGGCAGTTCACTGTGTGTTTAACTTGCTATGAAAATCTGCTGTGGGTTATCTTTTTGTACTTTGCAGCTGTGGAAGAAGGGGACTTAGCTTGTGGAATGGCATAGCTGAAGCAGGTTGATTCTGAGTCCCTTGCTTTCAGTGATCTCTTTTTTTCAGCTAAATTTTCATTTTAAAGCACCAGCCTTATATAATTAGCCATGAGGTAACAATATTCTACATGTAAACTGTCTGGTAGAAGAACAGTGGTACACTTATTTTTTTCAGAGGTGTAATTTTTTTTTTTTCCCTTGGTTTTGTTTCTTTGTGGAGTGTGTGTCGGGTTCGGGGGTGGGGGGGAGGGAGGGGTGGTATTCTTCCAAAGCCTCAGACTGTGGGGCACCAGTCAAAGTGTTAAGGGCCTGTTGACTTTTAATTTTTCACAGTTGGAAAGGATGGCTGATGCAAGTGTTGAAGCAGTAATGGTACCTTTAAATAACAGAAGTCTGGCAGTTACAACTTGAGTGTTATACCAGTCCAGCTTTTACTCATAAGAATGTGAATTTGCATTTGCATCCTCAGACTATCAAACTGTACCACTGAGGATGTTGGAAGGTAAATCCCTTTGTATTTCCTAATAGACAGGCAGAATTCATAATGTAATTTTGATTTCTGCATTTTACAGATATAGACTGTTAAATTTACCTACTGGGTTTTGCACTGTAAATGCTTATTCCCTCTTTCTCTGACTAGGATTGGTAATTGAATGCTAACTGCTAATGGAGGTTGTTTCTTTAAATGCATTAGTTCTTGTTTGGTAATTAAAACCAAAGTAATGCTTCATCCTGTACCTAAGCTAACGGAAAAGAAGAATAACTTTTTTCCACTGGTGCTTGCCACGTCCCTGTTTGCGAAGCAAGCCAAGTCTCTTAGGTAAAATGGAATAGACACTTTGGTGTGTCCGAGCCAGTAGTTGCTGCTTGAATATTTCAGGTTTTCAGATTTTAATAGTCTGAAAATAGAATTCAACCACTTGGAAAGTCCACCTGAAACATGACTTAGGTAGTACACAAACCAGAGGGCTCTATGAGCACATTAAAATAGAGAAATCCTTCAGTTTATTTAAGGCAAGCTAAATCTTAAAGTGTAGTGTCATGTAAAAAGGGATGATTCATAAGATCTGTTAAATATGTCAAATTAAGATTTTCCTGAAATCCAAAGTACTGATGTATACTTCACTCTTTTGGCTTGTCTGTTAAAGATAATAGCAGGAAGACTTGAAACTAGTAATTTAAACCTTTCAATACTCTAATAGAATCTGTTGCCATGGAAAGTGGGACCAAGGGAGGGTAATCTAACTTCTCTCTCCTCACCACCCTTTACATGGATAATTAAATACACAGTGTGATTAAAAAGACATAAGTTGAATACCTGAATGATGGATACACCATAATCAGAGTTTCTGAAGAAAACTGCACAGCTTGCTGAAAGCCTGCAGATAAGTAATCTGTTGCATAGATACAACTTGACAAGTAACAAACAGTGAGCTGAAATCTGGAATCCTGTTTTCCATATAGGAATGTGCTAAGAGATTGAGGCTTTTGCATGTACTTCATTTTCGTGGGCTTTTTTCTGCTAGCACCTTCCCTTCCCTTTCCTTTTTTATCTAGTTTGCCTTGTACTGAAGCTTTTCAGCCCTGTGTGTGGCCTTCCCTTCTGGGCTTGATGTCAATTCTAGCTTTCTTACTCTGCTAACCCAAAGTTTTCTCTTGTTAGCTTCATGTAGGATCTTTCTTTTCCAATTGGCTTGGTTTCTGCCTGTCTTCCTGGGCTCCTCATGTTTCATTCCAAGTTTATCTCTGTCTGTCCCTTTCTTTGCATACCTGTTTATTTCTGTTTGTATCCCAGTTCACTTAAGACAACTTCCTCTATCCCTTCTTCCCAAAATCAGGTCACTTGGGCTCTAATGTCATGTTGTTTAGATGTCATTGACAGGCCCTGAAGCCATGTTCTTTATTTTGTCTCCCTGAGACTTGCTCTACCCTGTACTGGGAAAGTTAATCCCTACTCAATTGTATGTAACCTCTTTAGGGGCACTGGTGTCTCTTGGGAAGAAAGTGTAGTGAGGCTGAAGTGCAACGGTATTCAAGGTATTCAAGGCAGTTGTCGTCTCCATCCCTTGCCTTTGTTTTCCTGGAAACAGTAGGATTGGATACATTTGAAAGGATTGGTTTGGTCATAGAACTTGGTAGCCAAATTCTGTATCATTTTCATGTAGTCATGCTGGAAATGTTTAGAGTTGTTACTTCAATAGTGTATGTAGCATAAAGCACGTTTATGCTTAGAGGCCTCCCAACTCCATCACCAGGCTTGAAGTGCCTGTTTCTCTACGTGGACCATCAGTGACTTTTCATAGAGAAGGTTTGTATGGAGGTCATGAACTGTCCTACTATGAGGAAATGCACACATTTGGGCCTAGAAAGAAACTGTCTGGAAAAGCTATTGCATACCTAGTAATAATAATACTAACAATAATAGATTCCTGTGTTGGAATGTTTGGGTTTGGTTTCATTTTTGTGATTGTTTAAAATGCTTTTGGTTATTGTTTTGATGAGTGCCTGTTCTGATACAGTTCAGGAAATCCTGTGTTCTTGAGCTTGGAAAGCTTGTTTCTATTCAGGAGCCTGCTAATGATGACAGCTTGGTTGAACCTGGACTGCTGGAGTGAACTGAGAAAAATGCAGCCAGGGAGTGGAAAGTGACAAGATGCCTCATGTCTGCTGAGCCACAGTTAACAGACATCAGTCTTAATAAATTGCATTTATGGATTCTTGCAGTCACAATTTACAAAGAATTAGTTCCAGCCAGCACAAAAGAGTCAGTTCTTCAGAGTTGGTGTGAAATGCTGAGGATTGGGGATGAGGAATTAAGAGAGGAAGTAATTTGTTTTCATCAAGATAAATTTGTAGGGCATTGATAAGAAGTAGCATGGAAAACATGTAGTGTAGTTGAGATGAACTTGCCTGGTCAGTTAGCTGAAAGTCTAATTTCAATGGCTCCAGTTTGGGGTTCTTCTGCTTTTTCTCCCTCTGTGCCTGACTGGCATCAGTTCAGATAGCCCTACAGAGCTTTAAAGAACAGGAACCTAAGGATGTTCTTGAGCCTGCTACTCCTCCTCCACTAGAGCAGGCCTGGATCTGTGCTCTTATGAGCTGCTGCTTCAGAGGCATTGTCAGGTCTTCAAATGATAGCTCATTTCTTACTAAAAGTTCCCTGCCAGAACAGCTGTCTCCTCTTCCCTCTGGGAAGTGAAGGGAAAGTTGGAGTATCCAGTCTTTTACCAGGTGGGCTGGGTTCTCTTAAATTGATTTAATAAGAACTTCGGTCTGCAGATTCTTTCAGAGAGTTTGCTTTGATGGTACCAGGTTGTGATGTGACACCAGAAATCATGTTTTCCAGAGAGAATATGTGCCATCAGTCAGAGCAGTGATGGTGGTTTTGCCTCATAGCTTCAGTGTACACTTGAGCTCTAAGAGGAGAAACCAGTCAACTTACCAGTTCTACTCTATTCAAACCATAAGCATTTTCCATATCAAACTTAAACACAGTCTTTATTCATAACAAATGTGAAGAATAAAGTTTGTGCCTTTTTTGATGAAATACGTGGTTAATGCTTAAGGTAAATGAACTTCTTTCACTTGTGTCCACACGTAAAACATGCTGCTGATACTAAATTATTGAAACTGTTTTAAGAATTGCTTCTTGGTTAGCTGGCTTGCACTTTCCAAGCTATTCAGTGCTGTCCTTCATAGGTGAAAGGAAAAGGCCTTTTAAGTTGCTGGTATCTATTAAGCTGGCTTATTGCAGCACACTCCTTGCATTCCATTATTTTTTACATGTAACTGAATAACTTTATGCTGACAAATGTTGCAATACCTGCTAGACCAGTCCTGGAATAACAAATATGAGAAGGTAATTTTATTCTGAATGCTTGTTGAGTTGTTGTTAAGTTTGATTTTGTGTAAAACTTCACTTGTGTGGTCTTAATGGCTGTATTGAAAAACTAGAAGAGAATAGATCCAGCTTTATGCTGATTTATCAAGCAAAGAGTGAAATACTTTCAGGTGTGCTTAATCTGATATACTTTCCACTCCCCTTGCACAACAATTAATGTATGTTTTTGCTCAAATAGCTGAACTTTGAAGGTTGGCATGTATTTGCAATGAGGAATGCAGTTGTGGCAAAGATCCAGATTTTACCCTTAAACATGCTTGTGAGAGGCAAGTATGTGCATTTGAAGGCAAAATTTCACATGAACACAGAGAAAACCAGAAGTATAGCTTTTGGGCTTTTTTTCTGAATGCATAGAGACAGAAGGGAAAAAACACATTTGATATGGAAATAGTACAGATTACTTATACAAACTTCAATATACAAAGCAATTTTTCAAAACAAAAAAGGAAGAGAACTCGATCATTAACTCGATGGGAGGGTTCTGTGGCAGTGGCACATCTGGCAGTGCCGTTGCTTTCACAACATGACAGTGCAGTGTTACATTTGCAGGACTTGTCACTTTTTTCCTGACTCTAGTTGCTCAGGGAACTGTTCTCTGATCAAGGAGGTATGATCTCTTTAGCCAATATATTGGCTATTTTAGCATGTCCTGTTTTTAAGGCAAGATATCACACAGACAAAATTTATGCTATGAGGTTTCAAGCTAACCAGAATAAAAGCTTATAAAAGTTTCAGAACTATATCAAAAGGGAAAAGAGACTTTCATATGTCTGTATTGATGTGGCTGGATATGTAATTTTAGGCTTAATTAGATTATGAATAATGCAGTTTGTATTAACAGGGGAAAAGCTGCATTGCAGGAACTGTTAGGAGGGAAGATTGAATATAGAACACAAAACTGAGCAGCTGGTTAAAAAACCCTGAAGTGTTACCATCACAAAAATTGTTTACAACTGGAAGTAATGCTGTACCTTTTCTATTTTTTCCTTGCCATTTTATGTAAACATGTGGTGTTTTGGCAGTGTAGTAACTGAGCTTATTGCCTTGCTGTGCTGCATTTGCTCATGTGAGCTGCTGTACAGATGCCATGCCTGCTTCTCTGCATCTACATCCTTGGGCATGTAGTGCATATAGAGAGTGGACTGGATCTTCAATTTGTGGCAGTTCAGTTTCCTTCAGACTTGGCAGTTTTTGAGATTGTGTGGACAGAAGTGTAACTTTTACTGTAGGCCCTGGGATAGGACTGAGTGACAAATGCCTCCTACAAAGCCAGCAGTCAGATGTGATTTGAAGCAGGGTTGTTTCTAGAGACAAAGGAGCATTCTTCATGCCTTTCTCTGTTTCAAATGCTTACCTACATTCACCTGAAACTGAATACAAGCTAACTGATTGTACCTGGAGCTTCTATGAGACTAGGAAAAACAGGGTGGGTATCTTACCAGCTGGTCAGATCTTGCACTTGATAAGTTCTGTGCCTCCCAAAAGCTTTTTTCCATGTTGGCAAGTAGGCTGTGCTTGAAGTATGTCCACTTTAACTGTAGTGGCAAGCTGCAGGTTTAAATGAATGCTTGACTTTACTTCTGTTCGAGTTGAGGAAGCGAGTGAAAATGGAGCAGGTGACTTTCAGCAGAACGCTTCCAGATGCAGTGTTGATTTTAAGGATCAAAAGTTAACTACACGTGACAGAAGAGACCTGAGCAAAGATCTCAATTTGAATGGTGTGTAAACATTAGGTTAACGTTGTATAGTAGCAGGAAGCTATCTGTATTCCTGTGGCTGGGTCACAGGTCTTGTTTTGACAAGGCAAGTCTTGTTTGGATATATGTGGCATTGATGCTGACAGAGATAACTGAGTGTTGAATGAACGTATGCAGTGATACTGGTATCAATGACATACTGGTCAGTATGGCAACTTTAGTACAGTGGCTATGTCTCTATAAAATAAAAGAAACAGTTTATTGTAAAATCAACCTTTTTTGTTGTTATTGTTGGATCACCTCCAGTAACTTCAAAGTTGTCTCTTTAAATGAATGATAGACCAATGTTTTGTGAATCTGAACAGTTGTAGAGCATGGGACAAACTATTTTATCACTTTGTCTCCAAATTTTGGCCTTGAAGTTGTCGTGGTGTTGTTTTCTAAATAAAACAAACACTATACCACTTCCACATCATCAGACTAATTTTTCTTTCTAATAGAATAAAACAGAATTACCAACAAAGTGTGTCTAAGATGTATGTATGTATGGAGACTTGAATCAAAGCAAGATCCCTTGAACCAGTTGGCTTTTAGAGAAACTTTGGTTTTAAATGTGAGCCTGACCTTGAGACTGGTTGGATTTTCTTTTGAGAAAGCTATTTAAAGTCTTCTCAGCCTTAATGATGATTAGAAAGAGCTCTACCCATTTCTGAATCCCTGCATATGTTCTCTTCCCTGTTGTTCTAGATTCCTTCAAATGTTCTGTGTTCAAAGTGTTTTTAGATTATAGCTGTTCAAGTTCGTGAAAGCTTCCTTCTTCATTCAACAAGTAACTACACAGTTTGTCTGGAATCAGATGTTATGTAAGTTCTGCTTTCCTGTCCAGAAGAGGTAAAGCTTTCAGTAACTCTTGGCTTCAGTAAGGAACAGAAAAAAAATTGGTACTTTTGTATGTTTTAGACATGTAAAAATTGTTGTCATAGTGACAAACCAATCTACATAATTTAAGGTGCTGGAATTTAAACGACTTGTCAGATATATATGCCAAAATTGAAGCTTCTATAAATGACTGCACTAATAAGGCTAAATGTTGAATATTTTTGGCACTAGCATGTAACTTTAAAAGGACAAAGAAAACACTCTTTTGATTTAAAACAAGTATAAAAAGATTCTCAAGCCCCAAACTGGAAACTCAAATCTCCTTTTGGCCCCTGGTTAGGAGGTGCAGTCATACACAGCAGCAGAGGAAATGCTTGACATTCTCATCATGTGAGCTGGGGCTTCCAGCCCTTTTGGCACACTTATATGGGTACATCTGAGGTCTCTTTGCAGTTGTCATGTCAGGCTTCTTGTAGACGTAAATATGGAACAGAGTAATGCCAAAAGCAACATCTTTCTTTCTGCTTTGGGTCTTTCTGTAATTTGTATTTATTGCTTTATGGGAGTTTTGAACACAAGCTCCTAAACTGTTGTTCATGTTTAGAAGTCAGGATAGAATACTAGTATCAAGGTTTTACAGCTTGAGTAAAAATAATATATTTTTTAAAAGCTGATCTGGATGCTTCTGAAGAAAACCACTTCAAACATCCAAAATGGTTTAATAAATTTTTGACTGATGTACCATACTACAGTGATGGATAGAAAACAAGATATAAAATCTGTTAAACAAATTTTTTAAATTGATGTGCTGCAAATAGTTTGTAGGCAGTGTGGGTATTCTTTACCTGGGTAGATCACTTGTGACAGAAAACTGAAATAGCAATCTTGAGGCAGTTGCTTTTCAGAAATCTTGCACTTCATACTGCCATATCAGTTGAAGAGTTAGGGCATATACTTCAGTCTGTGACATCACTCTGAACTTGCCATGGTGCATGCCACTGCTGTTAGCTTCCAGCTTGCAATAACTGGATACCTTCTGCTGGGGCTTTCCATGTCCTGCAAGGCTGGCATACTGGGTAGAAGGACAAACACCTTAAACCTGGAACTCATCTGCTAGGGCTGAAGAGCTATTGGGAGTTAAATGTTGTCAGTCTCCATGAACGGGATCTGTCCTTGGACAAGATGTTGGCAGCTGCCAAGTCATGAGTAAGAAGAGCAGATTAAGGCGGGACTCCTCATCCCAGCTTTACTAGAATCTGGAAACTCCAAGTGAGCCAAGCAAGACCAAAGCACTGTTCAGTACTCTGTGTGTGTGGAGGAGGGGAGAATGAAAAGAGAAAGAAATACCCATCTTTTTTTTCCCTGACATCTCCTCCTAGTGTTGGAGAGTTAAAATGCTTAATGGATCAGCATGCTAATGCTGTTTGTTGTGTGCCCATAGGTGTGTTAAGCAAGAAACTGAGTATTCCAGGACAGTGGATATTTGGGAGAGCATACAGGTAACTGAGGGTGGATGGGATTCAGATCCTGGCTCAAGGGCTGTACCTGGGTAGCAGGGCCCTCACAAAGAAATATGTGATCTGGCTGGTTCACTGATAGGTCTGAATCTCTTATAAAACATGTATACATAACACCTAATGAATGAGTCTGAGGCATGGTAGAAAATGAGGAGAAGAGGAAAAGGTTGTCATTTTCAACATGTAAAATGTGCTGGTTTAGAACTTTCCATTACTGCATAAAGTTATTCTAGCTTTAGCAGGATTTTTGTTTTCTAGGTGTGTGTTTGCTTAGTCTTTTTCAAAACTCTGGGGTATAACTGAGATTCCTAAACCAGGTCTGTAGGAGCTAGCATCAGATAAAGGGATGGTACACTTTGGTACTGCCTAAAAAAAAAATGGTTTAGTCTCTCCTTTGCATTTGTCTGAGCAAGTTGTTTATTGAAATGAGGTTAAATAGGGACTCTGGCTAACCTAGTTAACAATCCCTTATGTGGATTGTCCTGTATAGGGAACTGTGCTTTTCTGCTGTGTTCTGCAGTTTCCTTATACTGCAGAAGAGTTTCAGCAGAGCCCTTCAGTACTAATGTGAAGTGAGATTAAGTGAAACTTGCAAACTGAGATAAAGCTGAAACTTCACAATAACACATCCCTAACTTATTTTGAATGACACTAACATTCCAATGATGTGAGTAGCTGTTTTGCATGCAGACCAGAGCATGAGTGCTTGTGTAAGAAAGCCCCACACTTTCTGTAAGTCACCATTGGCTTGGTTCAGGAGGCTGCAGACAGAATTGTCTGTGCCTGACATTGAGTTTACTCAGAGTCCTTCATTTGCAAAGTATTTATTTGCCAGTGCACTTATTCCATTAATCCCTGTTTCTTTTCTCAATCCTAGGAACTATTGCTGTAAAAACTACTAGCTCATTGACAAGGGAAAGAATGCCTTGCTTTCTAGCAGAAATCTAGTCTGTCTTTACAGCTGCAGTCCACAAAACTCATCACTGTGCGATCAAGCATGTTTTCACATCAAGTCACTCGTGCACCTCTCTCCATCACTATGGTAGTTCTTACTTGCTAGATATTTTACATAACTGAAATTCAAATCTGTGGAATATGGAGAGAGAAATAAAACCGACCAGATTTTTTTCTCATAAAAGCCCAGTGGAAATCTGTGAATCATTGTTAGGTCTGCAGGATTGGCTCACCTGTGAACCCCTTTTGGCAGATCTCTTTTTTTTGTGTTTTTCTCCTCCCTCTCCTTATTTCCCATCTTTTAAGGGCAAAATTGTCATAAGCTACAAGACAGTTAAGAAACTTTCTGGGAAGGGCAAGGACTGCTATGGAATTGGAGGAAAAACTTGAGAAGGCAAAGGAAACCTGTCAAAAAAGATAAGACAACTGTATCATGTTTGTGATTTTGCTTATGTTTTAGAGTAGGATTTTTTTGTCCTTTTTGTTCTGTAGCATGGTGGCTTGTTTTCTTTTGCTTAGTGAGGGGTTTTGTTGTTCTCTGGGGTTAGTTAGTTTGTTTTTCTGGACTGAAGTGAAAATACCTCAACCTAAGTGTTATTTACTAAGGTATGTGTAGTAGATACACACCAGAAGTCCTCATGGTGTTCCAGGGTTACAAGAGTAGGCAAATGGGAGCTGAAACTTAAAGTAACTGTGTGGTAAAGCCTAATAAGAATATGACATCACTTTAAATTTCTTTGTCAATTTTCCCCACAGCAGAAGCATATCTGTCTTAAATGAAAATAATTGTTACCTGGCTACATCTGTGTGAGGTGTGTTCTCTGAATGTGCCTTTGATAAGGTTTCTTTTCTTAAAAATAAATTTTAAAAAGGCAGGCTGCTCTGTGCCTTGTAGTCCAGTGGTTCTGACCCATCCTGACTAAGTTGAATGAATTGAGACTTCCTTTCTCATCTGTGTTTTGTGTAAACAGAGACTGACCTAGTTTAGGCATTAAAATGCTTCTGGGTTTGAATCCCAAGTGGAAAAGGGGGCTTTTGAGTTTATGGCCTGGTGAAAAGGGGGATTTCTGCTGCCTCTTGCCTTAAGGAGTTCATATCCCTATGCTTCTCTGTGTCCTTTCTCCCTGTTGCCTTGACAGGGTGCCTGTGTGTATGTGCTGTGTGTCCGTGCTATGTGTCCATGCTGTGACCCGAGGAGGGGAATCCTTTAAGCTATTGGGGCCAACAAGGATTCTTTATTGATAAATTGGGATTCAGATGGTGGTGTGAAGAAATAAGGCTTTTATTATTCTGCTGCTTTTGTCTCAGTCTCTGCTTTTCCCTGTTTCCTGCTCATGATTGCTTTTGAAATTCATTAGACTTTAACAATTTCAATGAATATTCAAAGATACTACTATTCTGCAAGTACTGAATATGGGCAGGTGACTGTGAGACTATACAACAGGAAATCCACTTCAGTATGAGGCAGCAGACAATCTGTGGGAGCTGGAGGACTGATGAAGAGAAGTATACTGTTATTATTTGAACAACTAGAAAAGCTTCAATTGAACCTCTCATCTTCTTGAGGGCTACAGAGTGCAGTTCTGAAATGAAGCCACAGGGAACCAGGCTTAGTGATTTCAGTGCTAGTGAAACTATTTGTTCTCTATTCTATTCTCTGCTGTCAAATGCTTCCAGTAAAAAAACCCAAAAAGTAATAATAATATGGTAGATATATTGATTTGAGGCTCTAGATGCCACTAGGTGGCAGAACCCCTGCATCTATTTTGTGGATTTCTTTCTGTGCCTTGATTCTTCATCTGAGTATGAAACTTCTGAGTGAAAATAATTTTCAGCTATCATGTAACGAGAATAGACATCAGCATGGATGTTTACGTGCTATCCTAATTGGGCTCATGTTGGCTGCTGTTGTGGGAAACATGGAGGGCTTGCAACACACTCTTACCCTTGTTCAGACTGCTACCCCTTCTGAAAAGCCTGCTACTCAAAGCAGTTTCTTGCATTTAGTTGCACTTAGATGTCAACACAACTTTCGCTTTTTCTTGTTCCTGTTAATAGAAAAGAAATGAGATGACAGTGACATTTAAGAGGAGTGCTTTGTAAAGAATACAGTGGCAGGAACATGGAGATGGTGAATGGTTTGACCTGTGGTAGAAGGTGTGATTTTCAAGTGTTGGAACCTCAGTGTTTTGGAATGACCCATTTTTTTTGGTGAGACCCTTGTAGCTGAGTAGTTATCAGCTGGGAAACAAATGTGTCTTGAAGAATACCTCTTAATGATTCTTTTCAATAATGTTCCTTTTATCCCAGTGCTAGTCTGTGATTGCAATGTGCGTGTCATCCATTCATTGTGGGAGGTTATTTTAGCTTCATTTTGTTGCTGTTTTGACTTACAGAGCAGCTGGGATGGTGCCTGAAAACAGTCCAAGAATAGGGTCATTGCCTGTCTCTATTTACTAGTAGAGGGCTATGTAGTTGCGGGTGCTGGGGACAGGATAAATTCTGCAATTATGTTATGTTTACATGTTGTATTAACTAGGATACAGCCCTCATCTTGCATTAGGGGGATACAATGTTACTAAGACAGGAGACATTCAAGTCCTCCTGAACTGCTCATAAATATGCCATCTCTTTTAATGAAGACACCTATGAGTGCATGCTTAGTAATGAATCTGATAAATACTGATTGACAAATCTTGAAGCAGTATGGGTCTGTTTCTTTTGGTGCTGGATTTGAGGAACATAATGTAGATATTTTAATTTGGAGTATTAAGACTGAAGTCTCAGATTTCAAAGCAACATGATTTGGGCTTTCAAAAGGTACTAGAATCAACCTTTAATCTCTAATCTGTTAATTAGAATTAACACATTGTGATACCTACTCAGCATTTTGTATACAGTTGATACTGTGCTGCATGAGGGCATTTTTATTCAGATGTTTCTGGCCACCTATAAAGAAATATGAAGAGATAACAGCTTACTTCAGTTGTTGGGTAAATATTGGCTAATTTATAACTTTATTTTGATCTTCTGGAATAATCATATGAATTAGAATCACCTTTTGAATGTACTGTCTTGGAGGAATTGTACAAGTATCTTATTTTTCAGTAAGCTCAAATAGAAGTTTGCATGCAAATGACTTTTTTCCACCTTAGTTTTCTTTCAGTGTTCCAGTTAGCTGTGCACAGTTTTCTTTACCTTTTTACTACATCTACTGTGCCTAGTGCTTCTCCAGCTACTCTGCATCAAATCATTCCTTGCTTCTGATGATTTTCCTGGGCATACCCACACCTCATGAATACCTCAATCCTTCATCCTCTGTGGATCTGCTCTGAAGAGCTGGCTAAGAAATGCAATTGCTATTGCAGCCACTGTCCAGCTCTGCAGTACCACTTTGGGGACGTGGTAGGAATATTTGTGAATTTATGCTCTTGGTGGTGCTAGATGTAACTCTCATTCTAGTTTGGGCAGGGTGGGTTTGGATGGGATTTTTTTGCTTTTTTAAGGAGAAGATTTTGGGCTGTCAGATGCAGGCAGTATGGCCTTTTTTGAAAAGCTCTTTATTGGCACATGTCTGAAGCTAGTTTGTTTTTACTGTTCCTTTGAAAACTACTAGTGTTTGAAATGCCTTTTGGAACGTGAATGGAAATGTTGAAACAAGTATTGTTAAGAAAAGAAAGTCAGCCAAAAGTAGAGTAGTTTTCAGGAAGGTGCTACTTTGGCTCTCGGTCTCTTTATCATAGAAAGGTAAATTGAAATAACAACACCAAATACCAAAAAGTCATCTGTTTTTAATTTATATAAATTTTTAAAAATACACTATGCTGACAGAAATGCCTGAAGTATTTTGATGTTCAAAATTATGTGTGTAGTTTCTCTTTTGTGTCCTGTTCATGTCATCAGCTCTATATAATTTCTACCTACAAACCAATACCGTGGAGATCATCCAACAGGCTTTATTTGTGGTATAACAGCCAGGCTTATTTATGCATAATATGTCTTCAGTTCCAGGTTATGCTCAAGTTTTTGTTTTCCTACATCATACAGTAGGAAAGATGATAATTTTTTAAAGTTTGAGATTGGTTGTTATAAATTACATTTTGTTTTTCCTCCTTTTAAGTAGAACTTTAAAAAATATGCCTAGAAAGCAATCTTCCTTTCAGAAAGGAAATTTGTTGACTCAGTGTTTTCCTATCACGTGTTGAAAACAGCTGATCATTGCAATTTGAGAGCTCCAACACACAAGATCTGTGTAATGCCTGGTGAATCTTGCTACTGTCATTTGAGACAGTATAAACCTAGCATACTAAACTGATGATGAAAGCAAGTTTGTACTGAGCATAGGAGCAGTGATGTCTGGATGTAACATGCCAATTTTGTTGTCTGTTTGGAAGTGGTGTTTCCTGGTGAAGCTATTACAGTGAGGTAGAGAGAAAAGAAACTCCTTAAGCAGCTTTGGCAGACCTGATATGCTGAAGGGTTCCTTGTTGGTGAAGGGGGTTACTGAAAGGAAATATAGCAGGCATGTGGAGACACTGAAAATACTACAGTTGCAAAGATAACTGTGGAGTATACATTAAGAGCAGCACTGTTAGAGATAATGGTGTATTTCTGCCTTATTCATGAGACAGTGACCAACACTGAAGAGATGTTCCCCTTTTTGGTAGAGGTCTTGCATGGGTTTTTGTTTAGAAAGAGAAGAACTGGAAATCCACAGTGAGGGAAAAATATCTCGTGTAACTCATTAGCCTTGGGTTATGTTAGATCTTGTTTTGAAATATGTGAAACACTGTGTGATACCTGCCCGTGAGATTGGTGATACTCTAGAAAAGAGGTTTGGCTTTAAAACACTCTCTTGTCCTGATGTATAGGGTCGTACTGAGCCTGTATGAGTGCAGTGAGCTTTATTTAGAAATTCCTGAAATGATTATGATGGTCCTTTTAGCCTTCTTGAAACGAGAAGGCTGACAGTGCTTGTTTAAATGTCCAGATTGTGGCTGTGGTTGGAATGAATTTTCTGCTGACTTCTGAGTGAAGAAATTCAATTTCATCCTTGCATATCTTTTTTCATTTCACAGTAGATGTAATTGCTAACTGGGATGCAAATGTTTTAGTTCTCCAGTGTAGCTTGATGTGGGATATTATTTTTCTGCTTATTTACGAGAATGTGTGTCTGGGGAGTCATGCATTGGTCTGGTGTGTCTTGTGCCCCTTAGGGACCTCAGTGTCTTTGGGCTGTTGGTTTCAGAGGGCTTCTGTGGCTCCGCCTGGCTGAGAAGCTAGGCAGTAAGGCTCTCTAGAGATGTCACACTGTGTTAAGTAAATTAGATTTGGACTGTGCAGCCACTGGTTCTTACCAGCTCCAGCATGATCCTTTTTAGCAGGTGGATTAAGTCTATCAGCTCTGCAGTCCCTGGCTTCCATCAGTCTTGAGCCTGTGGATTCGTTGGCACTGGAGAAGGTAAGTCCCTGAAAAGGGAATTTTCTTTGGAATAAAACCACCCATCAAACCCAGCATCACTTTCATTTAGTTTTTGAAGAGGCAATTTTAGGAGTCAGTGCTGTGTATTTAGCCCTTTATTACTAATGCTGCACATGCCAAATTACCATAACTTGGAGCATAGCTCTCGTGTTTCTCAGCGTGACTTTTTGAGTCTGACAAAGTTCTTCTGGATCCAAGGAGAGCAATTCTGTGGTTCTTCCTTATGTGGTCCTGTTTGGACAGGGTGGGAGACCAATTTCAGACTGCAGTTGCTGGCACCAAGGGTGTGCAGAAGCTATTGAAGGATGCTCTGTAGTAGTGGGGCTGCAGCTGATCCAAAGAACTGCGCAAGAACAAATGAGCTGAGCAAGAGCCATGCCTTCCGAATGTTTTGAGGCACTCTTCTTTTCTTGTGTGTGTGAGGGTGCTGACCTCCTTTCCAGAAGATTATGGTAGAATTACCTTCTTTGAAGTGCAATAAGTGGTTATTGCCTTCACTGCCTCATTAAGATTTAACAAAAGGAATGTTAAGCATACAGATGTTTGATCTGTGGAAAACATTTAAGTATTTCTCAGGTGGAGTCAGGTCATACAGCTTTCTCTCCCTTGTTTAAAAGTTCTTCAATAGATTGTGGGTTTTAATGTCCAGAGATCATGATGTGATTGAGACTTCCACTGTCTGTGGTGTAAGAGTATTCTCTGGATATTTCCAATTCTTATTGTTCCGCGGTGAACATAGTGCAGCAGTGGGAGGAATGATGACCATTGTCTGAATCAACTCACTTGCCCCCCACCACAGGTCTTGACCACATAGGAATTCAAATGCATTTCAGTTTTTGGTTCTTAATCTATAGAACTTGAAAAAGCACTTAAACAGAGGGGGGAGCATTAAGAAAATAGTAATAGAAGAAGAATTTAAAAACTGGGGAAGAGGGATAAATGTTAAAAAAATTTCTAAACAATGGGAGATTTTTGGTTTCTGATCCATTTGAAGCATCTCTGCAGGGGACACAGAATTTGTTTTGCCATATTTCCATCCTTTTTTGCTTGGAAAACAGGTGCTGAATCACGAGCGAGCGTTCACTGACATAGTACTGATGCACTGTAGTTTTCATTACTGAAGTTTCTGATGTAGCAAATATGAGTTGTAATCTGTGTTACATTGTAGGTAGCTTGACATGGAAACTTCCTCTTGTTAAGTCAACAAACACTATGGTAACTGACTCTTTTTTGTCATTAATTTTGCTCTTACAGTTTTCTAACTGTAGTCACTTTCCTTTTTATGTGCTAACATTTGTGTTGACTTTTTCTCAGCTAGTTGAGGGAGCTTTGTATTCTTACATTTCATTTAATATACCTCAAGGATTAACATTTTAGGGAGAAGTTCATTGTTCCTGATAATAAAATCCTTTCTCTTCTAGTCAAGACATTTGCTTTGTTCTGTTCTGTATTCTCCAGAAACTGTGAAATGTTTTCACTTCAATATTATACTAAAATTGCTCCTTGCTAATTGCATGCAGAAGTACAGGATAAGTTTTTATCACTGTTTATAATGCTTTCATTTCTATACTTTCACGGTCAAGAGAAAAAAATGTAAAGTGTGTTTTTAGATATTAGTAATGAAAAATTTAAAAATTAGATTTAACTAAAAATACCCCCAAAACAAAATTCCTGAAACATCCCAAAATAAAAAAAAGCCCAATATTTGGACAAGGTAGGAGAAGCAACAATCACTGTCTTTTCTTTCAATGTCTTCCCTATAAAGATGGGATAGAATCTAAACTACCTTAATTTTCAGTATTTTGCCCTTGCGTAGTTATGTTTAGATTTTCTAATACTATGCAGCCTGCCTGTGTGCCACTTAGATTTGATTGAAAAAAAGGTCAACTTCTTTATTTTCCTGAAGTTCCAGGTTATATAAGAAGCAGGTTATTTCTTCTAAGTCAGCAGACATGTAACAAATACCATGAAAGCCAAGTGCTTGGAGAGCTTCCCAACATTTAAGTGTGGTGGAAATTCCTTAGTTGCAGTCTTGAGCTCAGACACAACCTCATTCTCATGTTTTCACAGCATTCTTGTCCTTTCAACATGAAGAGGAGTAACATAAATGAAAGAACTCAATATTGCTAGTTCTTTTTAAATTCTTGTTAAACATTTCTTCCTTAAGTTTTATTTATGTTTGGGTTTTGAAAATAACTTTGTTAATAATTGTTCCAGATTGCAGAGTCCTTTTAGCTTTTCTAATCACTTCTAGAATATAAAATATTTAATGTGAATATTAAATAAATCTCAATTTATTTAATAATTCTTCCCTTCTTCCCTTTCTCCCCACTTTGTGGATTAACCTTTGCCAGTTGTAGCTTTCACCTGTAGTATTTCCACCATTGCTGGAATTCTTTTTACTCTGATATGTTTATACAGACGTAATTTTTTGTAATTCTACATTTCTATTACAATGTGCTCCCATTAGTTCTTAGTTCCCACTATTGATGCTGTTTTATTTAATATTGGGAGTTTTCTAATTGTTTTCTGTTATAACACACCTATGATTTTATTCACTGAAATGAATCCTGTTTGCTTTATATTGCTTTTTGTATTTGTGTATATAATGTAAATGATTTCAGATTATCTGTTCTTATATTCTTGTCAACTGATACATTGCTGACTAAATTCCAAAATGTTAATTTTAAAAAGTATATTTCAAATAGTATCTGAAGTCTCAGTTAAAAAATAAAAGGACTGTCTCTCCCTGTAAGATTTGAAGAGAAACACCAAAAAAAATTTTGGAGTAGTATACTATTGTACTCAGCCTCATTCCTGTCTCTGCATTGCCTGCCTGTTGCCTTTTACTTTCAAAGCTGGTGGTACAGGTAAACACTTCAAAGATTGAGGAAGAGGATGCACTTGAGCTCCCCTCAAAGCACTTTAGAGAGGAAGTACAACAGACTCATCAATGAAATTGTCTATACAGCAAATGCTGGTAAGTGTACTAAATGAACTGGAAAAACATTGTCTATGGTCTTTTAATTTTAGCAGTCCTGTAACAGGACTACTGTTTAGATGAAAATGTATGTGTGCTTTTCAAGTTGAATTATGTTAAGTTAATCATTCTGTGTTTAGTACATCTATTCTCTCATCTTTGATCTAGAGTTGTCCATTTCTTTCAGATACACAATACAGGAAGCTACTTTTCCTAGCCTGTTACCTGTCTTAACTGGCTTTCTTCCTTACAGTATATTCTCCTGTTCCTTTCACAGGAATAATATTTCTCAGCAGCCGCTCTACTTACCCACATAATTAAAGCACTGCTTCTTCTGATGAAGGGGGGAATTGCTTCCTGCAGTATCTATGGAAGCATGTATGAAAGTGTCTTGGATCTGCATTTAAGACTTGCTGCTTATTTGCTAACCATGTTGGGTGTTTGTTACACTCAAACCATTTTGAATCCTTCTGTAATCAGATTTACTTTGTCTCTCTAAGACATGGGGGATACATGATCTGATAATAGCTAGGTGTATGTCAACTGATTAAATTGTAACTGCTCTTGTCCACATGCTTAGCTTACTGCAAATGCAAACTCAAATTTCTAGATTTAGTTGGACTTTGCAGTTGGGACAGAGTGAGCATCCTGTCATTTCTTGTCACCCATTAGCTGACACGTGCTGTTGTTTTAAGACAAGGTAATGTTAACATGGTTTATATAGCATAATTTGTGTTCTTGGTATCAGTGGAAGTGGAAATTTAAAATTTGACCATTATTATCCATCCTTAATTTCTATTCTCTTTGTGTTTGCTTTATACATTACTGCTGCTCTACATTAAACTTCTGGTTTGGTTTGGGTTTTTGTTTTGTAAGCCCAAGACAGCCCTTCAATAATAAAATAGATTTTTGTAACTTCTTCTAGAGAAACTTCCATTGTGGTAATTTCCTGGAAAAATTTACACAGGCATTTTCAGATGCTTTGAGTTTTCTTTGCTCTGAATTGATCCCTCCTACCCTCCTTACCCCTACCCCCTCAAAGTTCCAAATACACTTTTTCATTAGTTAATTCTGTCAACTCCAGTCACCTTCAGATGCATAGTTTTGAGTAGCTTCAGGTGTTAGATGTTGATGTCATTGACTGAAAATTTTTATGGAAGTTATGCTTATGATTTTGCTTATGACCACTAATTATTTTATCCCAGTGAAACCTAGAACTTTTTTGCACTTTTATTTTTTCTTTCATTCTTTGAGGGGAGCAGCATGTAAGCAGGCTTTCCACCAGTATAGGCTGGAATCCTTGTTCCCCTTCATTGTTTTCAAACATGGTTCTTAATGTTTGAGAGACTGTATTTTAAGGATATCTCTGCTTGCTTATCTTACAAACTTTGCTTCCATTAACAAAAGCAAAAATACTTTCTGAAATACTAGTTGTCCCCTCTGCTCCACAGCTGTTGAAAAAGGCATTTTGCTTTCCTGGTGCTGTCATTCCTGTTAAAGCTTTTCCATATTATAATTACTGGTGTAGTTAATAATGAACCTTGAGAAGCAAACAGGCTTTCGGAGACAATTTTTTAATTAAAAATTCATAGAAACATCTGTTAACTCCAGTAAGGACTGAGGTAAATGCCATGCTGTCTCCAGGTAGTATTTTGGAGTTAAGGCTCAAAGGGGCTTCCAACAATCCAAGTTAATTTTAGCTATGGGACAGAAAACTTAAAGCCATCTATTTGAATATTGAGAGACAGATGCTGCTTCACAAAAGTTCTCTTACAAGCTGCTTTTGTGATATCAGACAAACATCAGTGTGTGTACATGGGCTTTGTTAGCCTGCAAAGGAACTGAAAACTGAAATGGGATAGAGTGAGAAATGCTGTGATGCCTGTTGATGGGAACTTTGACTAAAGAAAAACAGGCAGTGGTGAGACCAAGAACTGGATGATTTAGGCATAAAAACAGAAGAGAGAAACCAAATAGATGATAAAGTTGACAGCTTAAGGTCTGTGTGAGTATCAAAGAAGAAAGGCTGAGGTGTGATGGTAGTTGGTGTGGTGCACAGGAAGGTCTAGGAATGGAAGTAACAAAAGAGGTGTTAAAAACACTACTGAAGAAGGTAACTGAGTGTGTTAAGTTATGTGAAGTTTTGAGAAGAGGAAAAGGGAGAAGGTGAAAAAGGCAGTAACTAAATGAAAGCATAGCTCTCTAGCTAGGTGAGGATAAGACAGTCTTGAGAAGGCTGCAAGATGCTTGAGCTGCTTGAGAGTGGTTGAGAAGAATGCCTGTCACTGCAAGTGGAAGAGTGTCGCTCTTAAGCAAAACTGTCTCACTGGATGATGAATCACTGACAGGGAAAAGTACAGAAGATACAGCTGAGCAAAGTGAAGAGTATTAATTCTCTGGGGCAGAAAGGTCAGCTGCGGATTTGGAATTTAAGGGCTCTCTTTGCTTTTGATTTTGACAGAAACATGACATCTAACAGAAGTGATATTGCCATCCTGGAAAGTCATTGTAGTGTTAAATACCTGTTAAAGGGCTTTTGGCAGCCTGGTGGTTTACAAATATGTTCAGAGAGCATTTGATAAGATAGATACTGAGTAGTGGCAAGGTACAGTCTGTCAGGGTGAAGAACTGCAGTATTGCCCACTTACAGGCTTGTTTTTCTAGGTCAATGGATCTGTTTGAAGATTGTTCCTTCTCTTATTGTAATTAATTTTATATTCATGGGCAGTGAGTGAGTGGGAGTAGCACTTAAAGCAATGTTAGAAGCATTGGTTAGGTGTTTGAAGGTGTTTTGAGCATTTCTTTGTAGAGTACCTGCTGGGTCAAGATTTTTGATTGCATAGTGTGGGTTAAATCTTCAGTGACCTGGGGTATGGGTTGTTTTTTTTAACCTGCTGGTCTTCATGCTTAAAGAGACATGTTTTATTATGCTTTAAAGTTTTGGAAATGTTCAGCTTCTGACTTCAAACTGGGAATCTTTAGCTCCTCTTCAGTTATCCTGGCTAATTCCATATGCAAAGGTTCTTCATTTTCATGGAGGTGTTGTTTGTTTGAATGGCAGGAAGATTGGGTACACTTCTATTTTCCTTCTGTTCTTACACAAGCTTAATGCTTGTTTCATTCCCCATTTATTATAACTCCTAACTTTCCTTTGCTGTGGTTTTTCTCCTTGTATTTTGCTGGTAAATGTTTTACCATCATTTTGATTGAGTGTTTTTTTTAAGCATTGTCTGAAAAATAGAGGCCCAATTGTAAACATTTATCTCTCTTTTTCTGAAGAAATGAAGCTATGACCTTTTTACAGAATCAGAGATTCACCAGATGGTTTGGGTTGGAAAAGATCTTAAAGATCATCTAATTCCAACCCCCTGCTCTGAGCAGGAATACCTTCCACCATCCAACCTGGCACTGAACACCTCCAGGGATGGTACATCCACAACTTCCCTGGGCAACCTGTTCAAATGCCTCCCCACTCTCACTGTAAAGAGTTTCTTTCTCATATCTGATCTAAACCTACTCTCAATTAAAAGCCATTCCCCCTTGTTCTGTCACTACATTCACTTCTAATTTGTCCCTCTCTACAATGTTTCTTGTAGTCGCTCTTTTGGTAGGCTGCACTTACATCACCCCAAAGCCTTCTCTTTTCCAGACTGAACAAACCAAATTCTCACAGCCTTTCCTTATAGAAGAGATGTCCAATCTCTCTAATCGTCTTTGTGTCCCTTCTCTGGACTAAATCCAACAGGTCCATGTCCTTCCTGTGCTGTCCTTCCACTGCAGGTGAGGTCTCACCAGGGCAGAGCAGAGGGGCAGAATCCCCTCCCTGCCCTGCTGCCCACGGTGCTCTGGGTGCAGCCCAGGGCACGTTTGGCTCTCTGGGCTGTGAGTGCCCATGCTGGGTCATGTCCAGCCTCACCCACCAGCACCCCCAAGTCCTCTCCCCAGGGCTGCTCTCCATCTCTTCATCCCCAGCCTGTATCAATACCAGGGGTGCCCCAGCCCAGCTGCAGCCCCTTGCACTTGCTCTTGTTGAACTGGATGAGATTCCCGTGGGTCTGCTTCTCAAACTAACATTTTGAGCTATCCCTGTGAGTGTCCCTCCAGGAACACTCCTTGGCATACTGTAAAGAAGAGACTCCATTCTTTCAGCCTTTTCACCTTGGTGCTGGGGTGTTGTTTGAGCCATGCTTACTTTAAGTGAAGTGAGGTTTACAGGTATCTCAAGTCAATAATTCTACCAGATATAACTTCATTGTGTTGTCTTTATTTGACACACAGGATGTTTTCTGTGGTTTTAATTTATCAAATAATTTTTGTTATTTACTGTCGTTTCTCATTTCACCCCTCTTTCCGAGGTAGCTGTAGTTCCTGGATGCTTACAGCTACATGTAATATGATGGCAGAGCTAAAATAGAAAAAACTATTTTTGAGGCTTTTGAATTATAGGATTTTTTTCTGTAAGAGATAGTAAAATGTGACTGTCCTTGAAAACTTTATATCATTTGTGAAATCAGTGGGTTGCTTTTGATTCTTAGCTCCTAAATGGTGGAATTTCAAAAACTTTATTTAGAGAAACTTTCTTAACATCAGGGGAAGGTGAACCTCAAATAGAAAGATGATCTCATTCTTGTTTTCTCTCATCATCTTATGTGTCATCACATCAACCTCTTGTCTGTAGCTAAGATTTTATACCTCTAAGTTCCACAAAGGTTGAGTTTCAAATGTGATAATGCCAATAACTTTGGCAGCTGAGATGCCTGTCACTTTTACTTTAAAATAAAAGCCACCTTTTTTGATAAAACAGTTGTAATACTTGCAAAAAGCATGTTAGAAGCATGAAATCTTATGACAGCTTTGTCATGTGTCCACATTTTAGACAGGTTAATTGTCTTAAATTAGCTCACACAGTTCCTAAAAACAGTGTTTTGCACTAGTCAATACATTTTATATTCCTCCTCTTCAAAGACTTTGATAATTTTTCACCCTCTGTACAAAGATTAGATCAATTTTGCAGATACTTTCCTAAATTTCAACAAAAGGAATAGGTAAGTATAACATGCTTACCCAGGCCCTTTTTAAAAAGCTATTGTGTATCCAATGCAATCAAAGAATTTACTTACACACGTGTACAGACAGAATAGTTTAATACAGGAGTGATGAGTATAATCTTTGTGTGATCATTCTCTGGAGGTTAGAGAGGATTGCATTAGTAGAGAAGCATAAGTCCTCAAAGGACAGTAGTCAATGAAGCTAAATACTGCAGACAGTTGACGTTTTGTTGCCTTAAGTGCACATGGTCTTGCCATAGCAAAACCAGTAAGTGTCGATAACAGTAGTAAGTTCTATTCCTGTGTAACTTGCTACACCCCATTAAGCTTCAACAGTTCTCCTAGTGTTTAGATTGCACAGGTTTAGATGCATGCCTCAAGTGTGCATTTGGCCTCTGGTAACATCTGGCCTCTGGTTTATAGCAATCTTTTTTTTTTTTTATCTCTGATTTCTTCAGCAGAGTTTCCTATGTAGGAAATATGTGGTAGGGGAGAAAGAAATAACCAGCCAATGCTTCTCTCTAGCCTCCTACTGCTACAAGCAATTGCTTTCCTTTGTTCTTCTTCATGATGGGTTGGTGATGAGGTTTTTATGTATTTTCACATGCAGTTTAGGTCTCCATGATATGGAGATGTGGCACAGTCTGGTACTTCCCTGATGACCATGATTGACAATTCTTTTGCTTCCTGGTAGGTGGGAGCCGTAACTCTTAGTATAAGGACTCTGTTATAGGCTGGAGGAAGAGGAAGACCGCAATAAAGAGGATAACTGGTAAGTAACACTTATCCCCCTCCCATAAAAGTGCTCCCAGTTTGTGGCAATTGTTCTGAAAAAAAATGTTTGATTCTGGATGAAAAAGGCCAATTCCTGAGGCTTCCCAGAAAGTGTTCTATATTACCTAGTGACACATCTTAAGCTCTCAGAACGTTGGAGTAGCTAAGAATAGTTGTTTCAAGTTTTGAGGGTGCTGAGGGCAGTCTCAATATGAAAGGCTTCAGAGTAGCAGGAATTTCCACTATATTTCTGGATTAAAAGTGCTCAAATACAATGTTAGGCAGTGTATTAATTTTTGCTGCAGGTGAACTTTCTATTCTTATCTATTAAATAGAAGAGCATGGTTTCCCTGCAAAAGGAATACAGACATTTCAAAACTATCTCAGCTGTTTATCTGTACAGCATTTTGATGTTGTAAACAAATGTATGTTCATTAATTTAATTGCCTCTGATATGTGTTTGTAATGATGTGTTTCATTCTAGTACTCTTGAAATCTTTAAGATTTCTGGGTGGTGTAAAATAGGCTTGAGGATGGACTACTTGGTATTTGGATATTGGTATCAGTAAATCCCAGTAAAATAGCACATGTATTTGTAACCAGAGGAAGAAAAGGGTGAAAAAATGACAGCTACCTGTCTTGTCCATCTGTACTTCAGCAAAATGAGTGGTTCCACTTAAAATCGGTATGTGTTGCTGCTAGCGTAGCCTTGAAAAGCAGCTGCCTTCACAGTGCTTTGTGTTGAAAATGATTCTCAACTTCTTGATGCTGTGTGATAAAAATTACTAGTTTTACAGACAGCATCAGTATTGCAGCTCTTTTTTGGTGTTGATTTTCAGTGTAAACTGCATGAGCATGATTACTGTGCCAGAACCGGCACTAAAAATTACTGGAGAGGTTTCAGGAATTGTTCTGATTGCCCTTGGCCACCTGGTAAGTTTCATAAGGCAATGATAGCACATAGTAAAGAAAATCTAGTCACAGTAAACAGGGAAAGTTACAGTGCTTTACAGGTATATTTTGCAATAGTTTTTCAGGTGTAATCACAAAAACAGGTTGTGAAATGCTCATTCATTGAACAGTGGTTGCCATCCTTCTGAGCTGGCAATGAGTTGGGGTAAATTTATGTTTTCAGAATGTAAGTCTCCAGAAGGCCTTGAGAAGAGTTGGTAAGGTAGTTATGCTGACAAAGAAATCTGCTTAGGCAAGTAATTTTTCACATTATTTGCTGAAATCTGCGTGATGATAAAAAATAAGCTACGGGCAAAGCAGGAGGACAGATGGATTATAAATGAGTTTCATATGAGTTTGCCTTAGGATCTTGAGTATGCAAGGATAAATGGTTCCTTTCTACAGGATAGAATAAAGCATTGTTACGAATTAAAACTGCTGTCCCTTGCATCTTTCAACAAGTACTTTAACAAGAATGGGAAACATTGGAGGATGAGAAACATTTGGTTTGTTACTGGGCTTTTTGTTAAATATGTAAATATAAACTCATCTTGTAGTCTTTCAAATGTCAAACTTTTACTTGGCCTCCAATTACATGGCAGCATTGCCTTCAAGGAGTTTTACTTAAAAAAAAATCAGTTGATGATTCATAATTTAATACTTCCTTTTGTTTTATTGTCATCACATTTGCAAGATAGAGTTATTTTTGGCAACGTTACAGTGCTGTCGTAGATTTCCACCCTTCATGCCTTGAAAGCATGTTAGTGTCTTAAAACCTTATTAAAGCTTGATCAGACTTTCTTAACTTCAGCTCTATATGTAGTAGAGGTAGCTGGTATGTAGTCTGGTAGCTCAGCAAGTATAGAATGACAGAATACATGAAGTTTTCTGTAAGTGGCAGGGTTCCTCCTAAGCCCTTTGAAATAGAGATATTCTTTCTGCTTCAATTTCTTAATATGAGAAACTACTATGTATCTCTGTGAGCATAATAAAAATTAGAGGGTGCTCATGTATTTTAGTATCTCTAATAACCAAGGCAGTTGAGGCTAAAGGGCCAGGCTTGCTGGGCTCTGAAGATAAATGGAGTTATCCCACAGCTGATTTTAGTGGACAGTTACGTTTTAGTGAGGTTATTGGAGCTGAAAAGAGAATAGTGAATTAATACTGTGAAGTTACTTACTGGCATCTTCTTGGAGCTATTAAAAGTCTTAAGTATTTAACTTGTATTCACTTTCAGATGTCTTGAAGGAGAAAGAAACACTTTGGCTACAAGTGTCAAATAAAAAGTGTGTTAAAGGCTGGCACATGTGTCTTTAGTCCTTAGTTTGCTGTGAGTTACACAGGGACACTTTCACCAACAGTTTCTCTTGCACTGATGCTACTGGGAGAATGTCCATTAGTAGTTCTAGCTGTAAACAGCACTGACTTCTGCAGTGATATATCTAGTTAGTACCCATGCCATCTTACTGCTTCTGAGTGGGAGCAAAGGGCTTGATAGTTAGCTGCAAGAAGAAGCAAACTGATTCAATGCAAGACAGGTCCTTTTTTATTTTCTCACTTTTCTTACAAAACTTGAGAAGTCTGCTTAATTGCTTTCTTCCCTCTTCCTACTCCTCAGAGTTGTTCGGAAAATTGTAGTGGTAATACTCTTGCAGGTTTCTGTGCAGCTTTTATTTCCCATTCCACTTGTTCCTGTACGATTTGGAAACGTGGCATTTTCCCCACTCTGGCAACAGCTGATTTTTCCTCCTCAAAGGAATAATATGGATATAATTAATAACTTCTACTTATGTGTGAAATTTCCCATATGGAGATAATCAAAAGACATTAACTACAAAATAGTGTATGATGTGATGTGGAAGTGTCATAGTAACTGCTACTCCATTGCATGCACAGGGAACCATTAGCAATCTGGCTAATAATTGATAGCTTATAGGTGATTATAGCTAATGGTGGTTGTTATAAATTATGCATGAACTTTAAAGAGAAAAAAAATACTTCAAGACCAGAAATTGTTTCAAATGTGTGTATCCTACTTAGAGTAAGGGAGAAAAGACAACTGGTTAGTTAGGAGAAAATTTTTAGAAGTAAAGATGAACAGTTTTTTAGAAAGCAGTAGAAGGTAGTTGGTGAGTGATATGGAATGAGAAGCACTGCAATGTGGTAAAAAAAAAAAAACCAAACCAACAACCAAACAAACATAACAAAAAACAATCCTGAAGTCTTAAGTGATGAAGCATGCAGCCAACTTCCTAAGAAACAAGAAATTCTCACTTAACCTAGTACTAAATTGGGCTAAAATGATGTTTCTTCAAGAAACATCTCACACATTAACCCAGAAACTGTTTAGAGCTAAGAAGGAGATGCAACTGAGGTAACATTCTGAAAGTGTGATGTTTGCAGGGTGCTTTCCAGGCAGACAGATTTGGTGTTTGACCACCCTTCTGTGAAGCACGTATTCCATGTGTTGGACTGGAGTGGCACTTGCTGCAATTTGTGACTGGGCATCTCGCTGAAGAGCTGTGTGCTGCTTTCTTTGTAGCTCCAGTCAGGCATCTGGAGCCAGCAGCTAGAGCAGCACTGCCACTAAGGGGTCACCTGCTGTCATCAGGGCTGTAGCCACCGTGCTTTGAGGCTGCAAGTCTGCCGTGTTATTCACTCACCTTGCATTCCACCTGTCCAGTCAATTTCTCCCTTTGGTTGCAGAGGTATTACAGGGGGACCCATGTTCAAAGCTTCATTAAAGTCAAGGTAAATTACATCCACTGCTATCCCCATATCCACCAAACAAGTCTTTTTGTTGCAGGCAGTGATGAAGTTTAATTCCAATAATGGTGGCCTTTCTGAGTCACTTATTCATGTACCCAGAAATAGCTTTCATAGTGACTAGCTCTGTATTATTCTTCTGTGCTCAGGAATTCTGTAAGTCCAGTTTGCTCTTAGATGTCTCCAACTTCACCTTTCTCAATCCAGAAATAGTCCTTCAACCTCATGAATGTGCAGTGGCAGAGAGCCAGGAGGACTGAGAACAGACCTTATCAGGAAAGACTGAGGCAAAGGAGACAGAGAGTAAATCAGCTTTCCCCATTTTTTTTTTTTTTTACTCCTAGGTCTTCCTTCCATTGGGTAGCTGCTCTTGCTTTCCTTAATCTTCTTTTGCTGTCATTGTAGCCTTCAGAAGTCCCTGTGATTTTTGCCCCCACTACCAGTTTCAAGTGCGGCTTTGGCTTTCTTAATGTCACACTGGTGCATTTGAGCAATTGTATCTGAGTAGCCCAACTCTACATACACTTTATTTTGAGTTTATATAAATTACTCAGCAAGTGCCTGGGAAAGGTTGGGTTTACTAAAAGGGTTCATGGACTTTGGTTATTGTATACTGAATTTAAGAACTGGTCTACACTGTAGATTGGGAGAAACTTGAACCTTTTTTACAAGGACCGCAAATTTTAATAAGTATTTGCAGCAGTGGGGTTAGCTTTCAGCAACACACGAAGAAGGAAAGAGGCTTTTCTAAAACTTAGCATTAAAATTTCAGTGAAAAGCATTGTTGCAGTCTATCTTTGCTCCCAAGATATTATGATGCATTGTCTTCCTTGATGACATTGTATGGAGAAAATATTCATGGTTGAAGTACACTTATGAGCTTTAGAAAAGCAGCATTTGATAAGTTTTATCAGTAAAACAAACAAAAGGCCAGATGATGAGCATTTGGGAGTTATTTGCTTAGTATCAGTCTGAATTGAATTGGTTTTGGCATTGACAAGAAATTAGTCTTATGCCAGTATATGTGAAAATCTATGAAAGAAAATGACAATAGTTGTCTATAAGTTTAAGCATCCTTTCATGCTTTCCTAGTAAATTCAAGCATTCAGAAAGTTCTAATAACTGTCTTGAACAGAAAATGTGCTACACATGATGAAGGCAAGCAAGAGAGTGATGCTGTGCCTAGGTGTGTGATTAATAAACTCTGCAGGGCAGAACAGCACTTCCTGCAGTCAGTTGCTCAGCAAAAGGTTCAGATTAAAGCATTTTTGTGAGGCTTCTCCCATGGAGATTTAGCACCTTGTGTGTACACTTGAGGGAAGAATTCTGTGCTTTGTAGCTCTTCTTCCCTTTGATTTTTTGCATTGACTTGATGATCTGTAGTCTCCTCGTTGTTTTTGTTGGCTATAATTTACTGCAGCAGTTCTTCATACTTGCTTTATTAAGTAGGTGATGGGAGCTGTATAGGTGGTTCATGAGTCATACAATGCTAAGTAAGATAGGAAAGAAGGGTGGCAAAAACAGTGAGTTTGTTTTTATAATGCGGGTGATTATTCACTTTGCTCTTCAGGAATACTGAGTAATTAACACTTCCTTAACACAGGCTAATTAATATAATAAAGCAGGACTACAATTGCACCAGAAGCTGAAATAGAGGTATTGGAGAGCAGCATAAGTACAATGAAAGGTAATGCTAAATGCTAGAATGTTGAATGCTGCAGTACCAGTACATTGGGACACTGTGTCATATTAAAAGAGTAGAGTTTTGTGTTGCAATCAGTTCTTGAAGTGGTAGGATAGGTATTAATGCTTCCACATGATTAAGGGTTGTGCAAGAAGTAAAGTATATTATATATGTCCAGAGAAACCAGGAGTTTCTGACCATGCTGCTTATATTTTGGAGGGAGGCAAAAGAGAAAGAAACTTAATCATTATGGAGGGGTAGGAGAGACTAAAAACTGATTATTTAATGAACAATGTAATGACTAAAAGTCTGTTGGGAAAAGAGCTGAAAGGGTATACTGTAATCAGGTCATTTGATGACCTGGAATAAAAGATCTTCCCTGAAGCTCTGCTGAGAGTTAAGGTTTTCGTTTTCCTTCCTTCACTAATATTTCCTCTTTCCAAATATATATACATGGCATCTATTAATATTGAGATTTCATAAATACGCATTTTAGGTCAGGTAGATCTGAATTGTTACTTATGTATCTCCTACTTTTTGTATCAGTCCCTTCTAGCAATCTCTGTAGAGAGAAGTAAATGCGGGTTTTTGCAATTTCAGAGCTCTCTGTTTTTAAAGCAAGCATGTTTCAATGTGTGTATCAGTCATATTTTTAGGATGTGAAAGAACAGTTTATGCCATTTAAAACTTTCTGACTTGGACTGTAACATAGTCAGATCTAGCAGAATCTTACAGGAAAACAACATTCTGGAAACTGCATCATTCAAGGAAATTTGGCACTTTATTTTTACTCTGTCCTTAACATTTAGTTTGTCATGCAATTGCATTGCTCATTAATTATAAATTCCTATTTCTGTGGTTTTTTAAGAAGAGCTCTTAATATTTTAATTGATAGTTCATCATCTTAAAATCATACTCCAATTCTTACTTTCTAAATTTTTGGAAGGATGTTTATGAATGGAATGAGAAATATTCTCAGGACCAAGTGGAACATTTTTCAGAGGACAAGCAAAGACACAATGGAGAAAATGATGAGTACTCATTTTAAGGATTCTCCTGTTGAGTTGCAAATCATGTCAGGCTTCACCTTACTCCACAATACAAATGTGAAGAGTGTAGTGCTGCCTATAACAGGTTTAACTCTGAAATAGTAGAAATTAATGAAACCCAGGCACCTGTTTCTTGGATATTACTCTAAAAGAAGTATTTTTCTCTTTTATAAATGGCATAGTAGTTCCGGTAGGGTTATTAATTATGCCTCATCTCCTACATAATTTTATTTGACAAAATTCAGCATACTTTCAGGTTACAGCATTTTCTTAACACCAGATTCTTGTATCTTAAGCCAGAAGATACCATCCAATCTGACCTCCAGTTTAAAATGACAACTATCATTTTAGCCAGTGAAACTTAAGAGATTAATAGCAAGATTACTCATATGCAATAAACAGTGAAAATACTCAGATGCAGTACACCCCATAAACCACAGAACTCTCTGATTCTTTCCAAAAAAACCTTTACATTGAAATTCAGGCCTTTCTTACTCTAAGACTAAAATGGGCATTCAGGCTAATTGTTTTCAGATTATATAATTAAAGCAAGGGTGCTGGATAAAAAATTGCATGTAATGTCAAAAATTAAGCTCTTAATAATTTTAACATTTTGGAAAGAGAAACAAAGATCCTTTTTCTACTTGCTGTAATGGATTTTATGGTTTGGATGCTTTGAGGTAGAATTATCCTGTACCGTGCTTTCAGTAAGTCTCCCAAAAAGCTAAGTTTTTGCTTTAAAAATAGATTATTTAAAACTACAAAGTATTAAGTCAAACTGCATACCACAAGAACTCATGTCTGCTTGGTGAAATGTTAACATTAATGGTTTAGAATCAGAACTATCTATTCTGTCTTGCAGTGTTTTGCTTTCCAACAAGGCAGTTTTCACAGGCTTTCTGATTCATGGTAAGCCTTTCCAAAACCCCTCCTAGACCTTGAGAAGATCCTGCTGTCTTTTCCATGTCTGTGGCTGGTTTGTTCACCTGCTGTCTGCCTTCTCGGGGATCTCCTGAGCACTGAGGTCCTGGGCTTGCTGTGTCTCTGCCTGTCTGCTCATCCTGAGACTCTGGCAGCTTCCCCTGGCTGGGTGTGGTTAGCTGCCTCCAGGGAAAGGGACACTTTCTGTCTTCCATAAGATCTCACCTGAAAGATTCAACAAACTGGACACAGCAAACATAATGTTCTTCATGGTTTTTCACCATATGCTGAGTGTTTTTTTAATTGAAGAATAACACACTCAGCACTGAGTACTACTAGTGTGCCTGTGAGTGAACAGGTGTGGCACTGGGGATACCCCTGCACATTTTGATACCTGACGGACACAGGAAGAGCATAGCTGTCTTAATGAGCTCTTGACAGGTTAATTCATTGTCTCTCCCTTCTGATGTGTCTGTATAGGAACCTGACAGAATTCCACAGTGACCACGGTCTGCCTTGGGTTGCTGCAGTGGCCCCATAGCACTGCAGCTTGTGGTGCACCACAGGGTAGTTGCTTTGTGGTGAACCATAGGAAGTCTGGCTTGAGACCATTGCCTGCTGCTGTTTCCAATGTTGGTACAGCTCCAGAGGCAGGAGAAAGGCAGGGTTCTACAAATAATAAGGCCAAGGAAATGACATAAATCTAAAAATCAGTTATCTAAAATAAACCACATCTTTTTCCATTGCAATTTTTCACTAAGGCTTGGTAATAATAACCCGTTCCCAAATGTTGTATTTCTCAGGCACATTTTACTTCCACAAGGAATTAGCATCTTTTGCCAAACCTTGAACTTTCCCTGTGATTATTAAGTATGAACTGAACTCCCTACCAGTCTCTCCTATGCTGTGGACTTCAGTTCTTTTTTTAAGATGTAGTCAATCATTCTGGTCTCTCGCCCTGTCATCTATCATACTGTTTCAAAGTGCATACTTACCAGCTGGTTTGCGTTGAAAGCTTAATTTTATTGAAATTTGGCTGATGTGACTGGTCAGGAATCTTGAATTACAGAAGATAACAATTTTAATATTACATATCAGCATAGTCTTGTGCTGTAATTATAGGCTCATGAATCGTTCTTTCACTTTATTTTACCTACAGTATGTATTAAAAAACAATATTTATTTGTTGTTCTGAGTTGTTGTAATCAAGTATAGCACTTAAATAGCTGGATCAATGTGGCTAGCAATAAAGACAGGCTGCATTTGATCATGTGTTTTGAGGTGGTGTTGCTTTTTGATTTTTAAAAGGGCATGGCCATAATGTAAGCCTGCATGAGCATCTCAAATTATATTAAGAGTTATACAGATTAAAAACAAACATCTTTTTGTCTTCAGCTTATATAGGAGGTAAGTGCAGGATACCAACAAATGGGTAACTGCAAAGAATCAGTGGAAATCTGGTTAGCTTGAAGGATAGCGTTGGAATTGTAGCAGTGTCAAGATTTGTATTTGGTATCTTAGCAAGGGCTTAATAAGGATTAAGACTGTGGGACAGTCTAGTAATCTGAGGGTGGCAGCTGTACTTCTTGTGAGAGTGACCATTTGTCCTTCAGCCTCTCTATTTAATTATCATCTTTCTTTTCGGTTTTTTCTTAGGTTATGGTTATAGTGAGGCAGAAGTAATATATCTGAATAATTATGCTACTTGAATATTCATTACTTGATTATTAAGTAGGTCATTTTAAATACAGGTAATTTAAAAATATAGATTGCTTTTGCATGGCAGTGTGCCAAACCTTGCCTTAGGTGTTGGTGTTAAATGTGCGTTCTTTTTGTTTTCATTTTGACTTGCTCTTGGTGCATGGCTTTTTTTTTTTTTTTTTTTTTTTTTTTTTTTTTTTTTTTTTTTTTGTTTTTTTTTTTTTTTTTTTTTTTTTTTTTTATTTGAGAACCTTACCAATGACAACTAGCTTGTGCTCTTAGGAAAAGGTTCCTAGATGTGTTTGTAACTTTTTTAGAACTGGAAAGTTCATTCTGCCATCTTCAGTCTGTTTAGTGTATAAAGAAAAGTGTTACGGTTATTTTCATTGTAATTCTGTAACAGGAGAAAAGATCCCACTGAATGGGGTACATACATGGATTTTAAAGATGAAGGTGTAAAGATCTAGAACCTGCAAGCTAAAACTTAGGAAAAAAAATTTTAATGTTAAGTTTTAAATTAGTATTTTTCCTATTACTTGCAGTTTTAAAGTCAAGCTCTGGGTATCTTTCTAAAAGGATTCATAGGCTTCACTGGAGATAATAGCTGCTTTTTTGTTTGTTTAGGTGGGGTGATATGTGAGTGTTACGGAAGTCAATTCATATAATACTGATTCTCCCACTTGATATTGATATAGTTTAGGGGTGCATACTAAATTTATTTGAATGGAGTGTAAAGCAAGGGAGTAATGGTTTACACTAGTAAAGACAAAATCATCTGGACTAATCAGCATGGATTCACCACAGTGAAGTCATGCTTGACCAGCTCAGTAATGATAATTCCATTCCATAATAATATCACTGGCTTGGTAGATGAGAACAGTGAACAGTTGCCTACCTTAGCTTCAGTAAGGCGTTTGGCACTGCTTCCATTAAGATCTTCATAGAGAAGCTGTTGAAATAGGGGCTGGGTGTGCAGATAGTGAGGTAAAAACTGGCTGAATGGCCAGGTCTGCAGAGTGGTGGTCAGTAGTTCAAAGCCTAGCTGGACTCTGGCAGCTAGTGGTGTACACATCAGTGAGTACTGGAACCAGTCCTGTTGAACATCTTCATTAATGATTTGGATGATGGGGCAAATTTGTTGATGATACAGAACTGGGTGGACTGGCTGGTACGCCAGAAGGTCGTGCTGCCATCCATAAGGACCCTAAGAGCCTGGAGAGGTGAGCTGGCAGGATCAGCAAGGTGGAGTGCCAAGTCCTGCTTTTGAAGAGGGAAAACCACAGACAGCACCAGTATATAGTGGGAGCTGCCCAGCTGGAAAGCAGCTTGGCAGAGCTGTCTGAGTGAGCATGGGCCAGCTCTGAGCCCTTGCAGCAAAGGAGGCTGGCGGTATCTTGGGGCTGCATCAGAGTGCTGCCATCAGGTGAAGGGAGGTGATCCTTTCCCATTACTCAAGTCTGATGAGGCTATACCTGGAGAATCATATCCAGCTCTGGGCTTCCCAAGAGAGCTGTGGCCAGAGCAGAGAGTGTCCGTCAAAGAGGACAAGGATGGTTACTGACTAGAGCATGTCTGTCATGATGAAAGGCTTGAGAAAGCTGGGGATGTTCTGCTTGTAGAGGAGGAGGCTCAGGAGTGGTCTTTACAATTATTGCCTGAAGGTGTGGTGTACAGTAGACAGAGCCAGGCTCTTTCCAGTGGTGCCCAGTGACAGGACCAGAGGCAATGGCCACACACTGAAATGCAGGAGGTTCCCTCTGAACATCAGCAGACACTTTTTCATTGTGAGAGTGACCCAAGTGCTGGTAAACGTTAAACCAAAGTCTTTATCCTTGGAGATACACAGAAGCCATCTAGATGTGATCCTGGGCACCTTGCTCAGGATGGCTCTGATTGAGTAAATTTGGTCCTTGTGTATTTCTGTGTTCTTCATTAAAATAAAACAATATAACTGTCTTTGCTCTATGGAAGAAAAAAAATGAATTTAATAAAAATGAAAAGGCTACTTGCAAGGGCTTTCTTCCATACAACTGTGAACTTCAGCATAGGTCTTCAAGGAAGAAGATGAATGATAAATCTATTGCTTGGCTGAAAAAAAATGCAGTGGTTACTGCAGGGAAAATTTTCTAGGGTAGGCATGTAAGGCAGGAATGTACTGTCTGGATCATACTGTTCTTTCCTTTGAACATAGAGACTAATCATTGTTGTCAGTGCAACTTTTAAAATAAAGCCTTAAGGGTTTTGTTTCTTTGAAACAATTGTAGAGCAGTAGAAATAACGTCTAATTCAGAAATTGTGATAATTGTGAAATATATATTTGAATTTATTCTTCTGTATTCTTAGTATCTTCAAACTGCAAGGGTTGTATTATCTAAAAATATAAAAGCTGCATTCTGCAATAAATTGTTGCTGTAATAGTTGTGTTACAATGCCAAAATACTGCAAGAAAATTACCATTTTCCAAATAACTGTCATATATTTTTTGAAAGGTTATGGCAATCTCTTGCCCTAAAACCTTGGATGAGGAACATGTAATTATTATTCTTTAGAGTGTGACTTGATTGTCATACAATAACCATTCAGATTTGGAAAAAAATTGACTTTTGGTAGTGTGTCTTACCTTGTGTACAACATCCAGATTTTAATTTCATAGTTCAATTGAAACATTCTTTTCTTGTTTTGGTACTGTAGAAGAAATAACCATGGAGTCATGAGAAATCCAGTCTTTAAAACAAAATGTTTGAAAATATCGATGAACTTTTTTTTTATATGTACCTTTTGGGGGAGGAAAAAGTCCAACAAATGTTGACATCCCAAATTAGTTTTTCCAAGAAAGCTTGCTGCAAGTAAATACAGAGTAACAGCAAGAGCTTTTTTTGTTGTTCTGCTTTTGGGGTTTTGTACCTTCTCTCCCTGCTGCTTTTCATGAGTGTCCTACTTCGCCTCAGCAATCTTTTGGTGGTTTTTTGGTTTACCGAAAGTGCTACAGAGTTTAGCATTTTAACAGGGTCAAAATCCCGTCTTGCACAGTAGACTAAACCTTCATTTTCTGTTATTATAGTGATAGCTGCTTTAAATTCAAAAAAGATGAAAGATACTGTAGAGATTTTTTAAACTGTTCTCCACTTTCCCATTAAGTGCTTAATCATTTAATTGATGGAGCTAGTTTAAGGCTAAGAGAGTATTGTAAAACTACAATATTTCTATTTTTCAAAATGCTTTTCATGTCATGCTGACTTATTCCAGTAAGAGAACTTCAGCAGGACAAAAATAATGTTTTATTGTGTGAGAAGTTCTTTGGACACCTTGTTTCCAAACTTTCACCTCTAAAGCCTCATTGAGGAAGGTGTGAAAATCAAGTTGTACTTGCTCACTTTTTTCATCTGTTCTTGGAGTATAACCTTAAAGGATGTCCTGAAGTTATTGTCTGCCACTAGTCTGTATGACAGTATTTGGAGGTTGACAAAACTTCTTCACTTAGTGAGGGCACTTGAACTTACTTCTGTGCCTGAAGTAGAAGGCCTTCAAAAAGCAGCCCTGTAGAAGAGGCATAAAGAGTTCAAAGTCGTCCCTTCAACTTGCAGTTGCAGCGGTTTAAACTACTGATGATTAATGGTGAGACTTCCAGCATGGAGAGTTTCTCTCCTCCACTGGCTGAACAGCTCCTCTCAGCCCTCTTCCAGCTGTCTCTCCAGATCAGCCCCTTCTGTTCCCTCCTGCAATGTCTCTTCTACACTGCAGCTCTTACCTTCTCCTATCCATTTGTGTACATGGCACAAAGTTCATAATAAAAAATATAATTATATCTTTTCTTGCTATCTCTAGTTTACTTAAAACAGTATCTTTCATAGCAGACTACAATGTCCAGCAGCACCGCAGCATCTCTTTTAGACTTTGTGTGGTTATTAGCATATAAACATAAGTTTAGTGTAAAAGTTACTCATAATACTAAAAAAATATGAGGAACTGATTAAACTGTTCCTGTCTGGAGTGCTTTGTCCTTGCATCACGGTCTATTTTGCCATGTCTCTATTCAAAGAAAAGCCCAGAAAACCTATACATATATAGTTGTACATCTGCTCTTTTTAAGAGTTGAAGATTTTACTGGGCTGTTTGGATTAGGACAGTTCCTGGTAGGTGTAATTGTGATACATTTTCCACTTTTTTTGTGGACCAGCACTAGTACAGATATGTTGCATTGTGGTTAACAGGGAAAGTGGGAAGATGATCCAGGTCACCAAAGGTCTGAAATGCCTTTGCAGATATCCAGATTTGTCCATAGCATAATGTCAGGATGGGGAAATTTGGTTGGTATTTCAGATACTTCAGCTGGATGCCTCAAGTTGAGCATGTCTAGGCAATACAAAGCTCCTTGTCACTGTTAGAAAAGCTTGTGCTGTGTTTTATATTTTTCTGCCTCTTTTTGCATCTTCCATGGCACCTGCACTAGGCAAAGAAAGATGCATGGTATGTAATTAATAACTAAACATATGGTGATTGCCAACTATTCTGAAAGGTAGAAGAGTATTGAATTTAAAAAAAAAAAAAAGACAACAAAAAAAATCCCCCAAACCCCCCACCCACCCCATCCCTCCAAAAAACCAACCCAATCCCAACAACAAAGAAACCACCTTTTCTACTTTTCTGCCTCTCACATTACAGAGATAATGGCAGTGCTCAGATACTGGCTTTATTCTTCCTTATCCTTACCTTTTAAGAGTTTATTTCCCTGTAATTCACACTCTGTCCTTATTTGACTAGAACTAGCAACCAATTTAAAACCTCTCAGGTAGAGGTGGTAGCAGATTGCATAAGCTTGAGAAATTCAAATAAAAAAGGATTAACTTGCTTTTAGCACTGGTAAGAAATGCCAGTATTGCTTCTCTTCTCTCATTTCCTTGAAGAAATCCAAGTTGACATTGCTGAAATGTAATGTTTTTTACTCCTTAATAGAAAATACTGGTGCTGAAATACAAGGAGTTCTGGGTTCAAGGGCTAAATTTGCCAGTTAGAAGCAACCAAAATATGGCTTCAATGGAAAATAATGAAAAATGTTAGTTACAATTTCTAATGATGAAATGTAATCTAAACCAGACTTTTACTGCTACCTTTTTCTGTTGTTTTGTGGGGTTTTTTTTCCCCTCTATATAGTCTTTCAACATAATGCACTTTTTATTTTAAAACTTTGAGCAATATCTATGGTGCTTGTGGTTTGGTTTCAAAGAAAACCAGATGTGCAACTAAAATGTGTTTGAAATCGAGAGTTCGAGGGCAGTGTGTTGAATGGGCTTGCAGACCTAATGATTGGGTGGCAAACAATAGAAACAGGCTATTTTAAGACTTTTTTTTTTAATGGAATAGGCCAATGCTGCTTTTGAAAAGACAAGTTGTATTAAAAATCTTTTATCTTGGCATTTCCAAAAAGTGAACAGTTTCCACTTGCAAAAGAAAGTAACTGCTGTGGCCTATCCAGACCTGAAGAAAAGATTGGGAGTCTGTAATAGGCAAGTCTGTAAAGTACTGCATTGGTCTCTGGAGAATATGAAGCACATACTGTTCCCAGTGTTATATTGGGGCAAACCTCTGCAGATGAAAGTGCAGGATTAATTCAGCAAGTAGACAAAATAGGAGGAAATTAGCAAAAATCAAGTAAATTGGGGAAAAAATATTTCTTAACAGGTGTCAGTGCTAAATCAAAATAAACCTGATAAATTGCAATGAAGAAAACCTAACTTTTGCTCAGAGGTAATATACATTTATATATATAAAGTAAAATTACTCAGGCTATTGCTCAGGCTACTTCAGGGTAGGAGAGACAGATGAACCTTCTGCTCCAGTACGCTTGAAATGAGCCTTTTGAAGTGAAGGCTGAATTCAAGGTACTTGTTGCACTTGACAATCTGTTTCACATTTACTTTCCTGGTGACAGTATGTGCAGATCTCAAATGGAGTATTCCCAGGCACTTGAGAAACACTCCAGCCAGAGTGCTGCAAGCCCAGCTGCTTGCAGATGTACCAGGGCTCCTGCCTGGCAGAGGAAATTACCACTTCCAGAAGGCAGTTGTTTTTCTGGAATAGGTTAGACATTGTACAGTTGCAAGTGCCTTCGTTCTGCCTCCTGTTTCTGTCATATTTTACAATTGCCCATTTGTTGGATCTGAGAGATAATTAAGTAATTAAAAAGATTAATTGGTTTCATAACTGAATTTGCATTCCAGGGATTCTGGAATTGCAGGAAGCTATTCATGCAAAAAATGCCTTTGTGTTAGTTCTAAATAGCTCTATAAATGTGAGACCTTATTGGTTTTATGGCTGTAGCCCTTAAACAAATAACTCATCTGTCTTCAACATGATTAATTACTTTAAACATTTAGGGTGAGATTGATTGTCAAACATGATTAAGATGTTTTTCTCTAATAATTTTTCAATACAGGATTTACAATTTAATTAAGATGTTGCTAGCCAGCTGTCTTTTACATGGAAGAAAATATTCTCTTTGTATACATGTTTAATTAACAGTGGTTATAGGTAATAGATCCATTGAAGGCTTACATTGTAGCACAGACAAAAAAGATTAGTAGTTGAGTTCATACTTTTTTGTGTTTACAGCAAATGTTATAATCAAACTCATAAGCTCCTTGTCATAGAGCTTATATGGGCAACTTTATGTTTTTTATTAATATTGATAGATCTCAAGGCCCAGACTGGGATACTATGCTGTAATGGGTGTCACTTTGTGGTGCAGTGTAATCCTTTATAATTTTGTTCTAATTTAGTAAGAATTTGGAAATTGGAGAGGGGAAATATTTATATAAACAAATGCAACTTGGATTTCCTGTAAGTCCCAGCTTTTTTCAGATAGAGCATGTGTACTTTTATTTTGGTTTTGCCCTGGATGACAATAATTAATTACAAAGACATCATTGTTTTGCCATAGATTGACATATGTATGGAAATGTTAGTACATGGAATATGGATTTAATTTACTGGATGCAGATTTCTCATAATTTCTTCTAATTAGCTTGTATCTGTTGTTCATGAAGTTTGTATGTAAACTGAATTTCTCATATAGCTGTTTATAGTCAAGATGTTTCCAGGAATTTCTTTGGGATGAAATCTTCCATTTTATTAAAAACACACTAGACAACAGTTGCTAAGCTTGGGATATATGATTTGATTTCCTTTCAAGTTTCAAATATATTTCCTCAGAATTTAGAATCTCATCTTCCTTAAATTCAGTTTTACATTTTGTTCCATTTTGTTTGTAGGTGCTCTCCCCACTTTCCTGGTTGCACAGTGGGACTTTTCCCACTGCTGCTGATGCCCAGATGGTCTCCTTGCGGGAGGAGCAGCCTCAGCCGTTCTGTGGGTGAGTAGAGGCCATTGGGATGGAGGCCTGGACAGTAGTGCCTCTCCTCCTACTTGCCCCTATTCTCTTCTTGCCAGGCAGCCTGTGAATTCCTCTAAAACTCTTCCTATTTGGCATGCAGCGTTTGCATTTCCCTCCAGTTTACAGGCAGGGTGGAGGAGGTCTTGTGACAAAAGAAAGACTCTGGAGAAAAACTCTTAATAGCTTCCCAGTCATGTAGCAGCTCCTGTTTAGTCTGTTAACTGCAGTGAGAAAGAAGCATCCATTCCCATGGGCCTCTCAGTGTCTGTGATTCCTTCCATCAGAAATCTTGGTCACAAAGCTAAAAGACCACGACGTGTTACAGGTCATGACTTGAACCTAACTCTGGTGCTTCATCTCCTTCTTCTTCTTCATCGATCTGTCAATGATGAAATCTGGAGTCCTGCTTTGTTAGGAATGGTAGAGATGTGCAGGACTGCTAGTTAGCAATGGGCATGGAAAGAACCAACAGAACTGCATATTTTTTGTTTGGTTTGGGTTTTTTTTTTTTTGCAATAGGGCTCCTGTAACCTGTATGTTTTGTAGGCATGTTTTGGCCTAGCTAAAACAAAATCATAGGTTGAGAACAATATATTCAGTTCTGCTTCTTTTTAAGGACCAATTTCTTATCTTTTGCCTGAAGTAGTTCAACAAGATACTTAATCACTGATCATGAAGTTTTTCATGTTGGTTGGAAGTGGTGCTTTAAAATAGTGCTTGATTCAACAAGTTAGACAAGCTTTTTCAAACTATCAAGGTTTTGCTTTTCTTAAGTGGTGGGATTAAGTCACCTTCATGCTGAGCATTACTTTGTTAGCTAATAGCTCCATTTAGGATTTGCATAATGCTGTCTTTAAAATAAACCAAAGTAGTTGAAAAGCTATATAGTAACTGTTAGTACTAAATGAGTATCTGAAAGGTTCATCTACTCAAGATTTAGTGACAATAATCGGTTAAAGCATTTAGTGAATGAGTGCTTGAGTTTGTGGACCAGCACTAGATAGTTATTTGTGGCAACTGCAAAGCTACCTAAATGAGAGTCTAAAGAGATGGTGGTAGAAGGACCATTGCCATTCCTTAGCATTTTCCATTACTTAAAATAAGCACCTCTCATCTACAAGAAATGTGTAAACAAGCAAAGTAGAAAAAGAGAAGACTTCTAAAGTAAATGTACTTTGAGGTGGAGTAGGCTTTCATGGTACCTGCATAAGTATTCTTTTCCTTATACAAAGATTATTTCATCTTTTTTAAGACAAGATCGTTTATTAGATTCTCTGTTCATTTGCCTAATTAAATAGTACTCAAATTTAGGCACTCAACATTTGAGTTGAGTACTGTTTTATAGAATTCCATGTTGTAAACAAGGCTGTGGTAAATTAAAGTAGACTTAGTGAATCCTTGTTCATGGCAATGTAAGAAATGCTAAATTCAGATTAAAAACCAATGCAGTGTTTACAAAATGAGATTAACTATATTATGTTATTTTGGAGCCTTTTTCATTTTGAATTGTAGTTGATATGAAAAACTTTGAAGAAATTTTGTCTTCAGTTTCTTGAAGCGTTTTATAGCTGATGTTTCTTTACTGCTGTCTTGATCTTGATTGTACATTGTCTTGTTATCTTTTAGTTTTTCTCTGTACTTTATTTTGATAGGAAAAATCCTTCCAGAAAAATAATATCAGTTAACATGTACTGTTTGAACTGTTGACCAGTCCAGTGTTAAGGAATGTATTGCTACTGTTGTATTAATGTTAGAAAATACCGATTAAAAAAAAAAAAATTAGTAACTGATATCATCTAAGGTGGTAAATCGCAACAGATACCATGTGGAGATGCTTGTGTCTTGTTCTCTTAATGAGTTCTGCAGACAGCTGTAGCACTGTTTTATGTGTTAAATGATGAGTGGTGGTGGTGTTATAATTATAGTAAGAGTGGCTAAGTGGCGACTTATATTTTTGTGCTTTTTTCTTACATGTGGTAATCAAAACAGTCACTTAATACAAGGTAGAGACTGAGCACTATCTGTACTCAAATGACTATTATATCATTGTTTTTATCAGTCTTTTTGGATGGTATTATTAATTACAGCTAATTGAATTATATTTTAGATAGATGTAAGACTTGGGGAGGGATGGGATTCTCTTATCTATTAAAACTGACATGGTCAATGCACAAATACCACATCCACATAGTGAATGTAGATATTTGGTGTCCGTGAAAGGGATTGTCTCTGTGTTAAGTGTCTGATTCAAAGATTTTTAGAATTCCATTGCACAATTATGTCCCTTTTCTCTGTGTGGAAAGATCTTTGCAGAACAAAGCTACATACTACACATTTGTCAGAAATGTATCTCGAAAACGTTTTTCACCATTAGAATGTAGGCTGAAGGTGGTATGAAAATTGTCTTTGATGCATATATTTTCAATCCCAGCATAAAGAACTGATCAGAGAGAAATGGTAGGTGTGTGCCTGTGTTTATCTGCAGTGTCTGACTTCTTAGCGAGCAACAGGAGTGATTTCTGTTGCAGCGAAACCGATAGTGGGCAGGTGGCCAAAGCTGCTTTGGCTTGCTGAGACGCCACTGAGGAGCAGGATGCTGACCGAGTCCAGCTCGGGATTGTTTTGGGATGTAAGTGAGCAAGCAGCCCTGCCAGCTTTCCCTCTGCTCCGTGCAAAGCCACGGTGCCAGCTGCCTGTAGCAGCGGTGTGGGCGGTCAGACGCCTTCCCTGGCACTGCCTTCAGGTGGAGATCTGAACCGTGGTGTTAATCCTCTTCTGTTTACTCTGCCTCGCACCAAGGGAGAATTTTTGCATTTACTGCGTCACTGAATAAAAGCCATTTACGCAGTGTGAGACTCCTTCTCAACTCTGTCACCTCTTCCACTCATTTAAACTTCTCCCAAACTGATGGTAAATGATGGTAAATGTTCTTGGTAGCACATGACCTTTTTTCGGTATTGATTTGACCTTCAGGCAGAATTGTGTTGGTCTCTTCAGTGCCCAGTTAAACTGTCTGGTGTTCTAGTCAGCTCTGCGTATTTCCTATCATCATTAAAAATCAGTAGAAGTTAATTTGAATATTTCTTCTTCTACATGTGCTTTTATGGACAAAGTGGATGAGTTCATTGCTTCCTTTGTTCTGGCAGTAACATTTAATGGAGAAAGCATATGCGTGGAGCAGGCGTGCAAAATGCAGCTGAGGGTTGCTTGTGGGGCGAAGGAGGCTTTGACCTGCTTGCAGGTTTGTTTTGATGTGTTCTCGGTTCATGGCTTCCAGCATGTTTCTGAACACTGCACTGTGCCAGGCTGATCAAAACATTGACTTTTTCTCCATTAGCTGCATCTTTTATTTTGTAGCTTCCTGTGGCTTCTGTGGTGCTGTTGGTCACATCAGGAGGCCAAGCCAGGGAAGTTTGCACAAGGAATGCCTGCAGTCAGTGCCAGTGATTCTCTCTATGCAGTTTTCCCTCTCTGAAGAACAGGATTTTTCTCAGTCTTTGCTGTGTTCTTCTGCAGTTGTGCCGTTCCTCATGATCTATCAAACATAATTAACTCTTCCCAGATTTGTGGTACCCCTGAGTAACTCTTCTGTCTCTAGACAAAACAAGTGTTTGTTTGTTTACTTTAAGCCACTTCAATGGTGCTGCCCGAGGGAGGCATTCTTGGTGTTCTCTGTAGGCCCAGTGCAATAGCAAACACCTTTTCTTTTGAATACAGTAGAGTTTTTTTTGATTGACCTTGATCTGTTTCTTTCTCATCCCCATTTGTGGGGATGCAGAGAAATTAGAATATGACTGAAGTGATTTGAATACTCTAGAAATATATTTTTCAAAGAGAGAGAAGCATGTTTTTTGTGGAGGTTCAGGTCTGGTAGATCTTTCTTTTTCCCAGTGATCTTTATGCTTTTGATTTACTGTTAACAATAATAGGACAAAAATCCACTAAAATGTTCCATAGCTACTATCAGTAGCAGGTGATATATGAATAATATTGTAGCAAATTCAGTGATGATTTTAATGAGTGAGTTTTCCGTAATGTCATAGTGTTCGGGGGGGGAGGGGGGGGGAGTTTATTCATATACTTGTGTGTGTGTGTAACATATATAAACATAAACTAAACCTACAGACTAACCATCTGACTAAAATTTCATAATGTGATGCAGCACTATTTCATAACCCATCTAAAGTAACCCATTGCTTCTGTATCATTTCAAAGAACAGCTGCATGTATTTCCAGTGTTATTCATAGTTCAGCATTGTCATGAATACTTGGGGTAAACCAGTATGAGGATGAGAAATAGACACTGGTAATGGTAGTGGAATAGAGGTGGTGTCTCTTTTGTTTTCCCCAAAGCTTAACAGTCTTAAATTAGTAATAAAGCAATTGCTTATTTGTTGTTATTACTGTAATCAATGGTATTTAGCTTCATTTATTGTAGAGTAATATTAAGGCAGGCTTCTTTATGGGTTTGTAATGAAGCTGCTATGTGTGATGCTGGAGGGATTATATGTCCAGGAATAAATAAATTTATGTTATAGGTGATGGGCTTTTCCAGTTCTGTAAACTTCTGTTTGTATAAACACATTGACAATTTTATTAATTAACATTTTTGTCTCCAACTAGATTTAATAATTTCTTTGCTTTCTTCCATCCTTGTAATATGGAGTAGACTATTAAACATTGTTTGTGCATAACATTTGCTTACAGTTTAAACCAGTAAAACATTTTTGTTACAAAAATTTCAATTTCACGTAATATAAAGATGGTGACTTCTGATGAGCTTGGAAACTTAGTTCAAGTAGGCTGATTTGATTTGATTGTTCCCATATCCATAGAAACTCTAGCACTGTAAACATGGGATGTTTATAGCCTCTGTTACTGGATGCAACAAAGAAATACCATATGCATGGTGTAACATCCAGCCCATTATTTCAGGTCTGTGTACTCATTCTGCTGTTTGCTTGTTTAATATTACAGAAGGTGTTTCCATACCTTATTCTTCTCTAATAAAAACTTAGTTTTTACCATCTGATATTAGGGAACAAGCCTTCTTAGTTATCGTCCTTGTCTTGCATTTTTGCTTTTTCAAAGAAATTGCTGTGCTTTATACTTCATTGGATTATGCATTTTGCTTCTGCATCCATACATGTGTGTAATTGCTTCCATTATGTCATGCCTAGTACAGTAACTAAACCCATAATGTAATGGGGAGGGTGCATTTAGTCTTAGAGTAGTCTCTTTCCTTTTCAGTGCTACAAATTAGTTTTCTTGAAATCTGATGCAATTATGTTAAAAGCTTCATTTTTAATTTATACTTCTAAGGATCTCATTTATGAGTACTGCTTCTCTATGTGTTCTCTTCTTACTGCCTTTTTTTCTTGAGTCAGCAATAATGAGTCTTTAACTCTGGCTGATTTGGGCTGGAACCAACAAGAAACTACTTTAAACAAATGCTAAAAAGGAATCCCAGCAGACAGCAAATGACACAATTCTTAGTGTTTGTTGCCAGCTAGGAGTGTAAACTTACAATGTTTTTACTTGTTGGGGTGTGACTGCATGTGTTTACTCCTGCTATAGGATCTCTGAGGGCAAGCTTGTGATGTAAAGTCCTTACAATTAACTTACTTTTACTTTTTAAGAGCACAGTGTTTATTCCACTGCTGGTAGAATACCTCAGGCGCAGTATGTAATCTTAACAACCAAGCTTTGTTTGTAATAGTTATGGCTTTTTTCCTGTCAGTAAAAAGTTCATCAGGATTTAATGTCACGTCATTTTGTGCTGTTCTGTGAAAATGCCTTTGTATGAAAACTGAGTTGACTTTCACTATTATATTGCTGATGTTCTGCTAACATTTTGAGGAGAGTAAATGTACAGTTGCGGGCCTGCCTGGTTTCTATTAAAGTTTGTTGCTGAACCATTGTGGCAATTACAAGTACTTCCTAAAGGGGAACATTTTAACACAGTTGTCTCAGAAAGCATGGTCCATATGTGTAAGCACAATGGATAACTTTGCTAGCATGATACTGATGAAGTCAACAGAGCCAGCAGCAACTAAAATTGCCTGAATTTTGGTGGGTGAGGCCATTAGGGCACTGTTGTGGTTATTTTTTGGTACAGCTGTGCTGTGTGTAGCGAACACACAAGTACGTTGGGTGTTTAGTTCTCTGTATGTTAGTGAGTAGATCAGAACCCTGTTTGATATCATGTTTCAGGTGCAAATTTAGTATTTCTAGCTTCTCAAATATATTACTATCTCCAGAAGATATTTCAACAATTATTGGGTTCTGTTTGTCTGTTCTTTGTCAAATCTTTGTTCAAGCTAAGGATGAGTTCTAGTTTTTGTGCTTCAGCATGTATATCTTTAAATGTAGGTGAATGTACTACTTAAAAGTCTTAAGAGGGTGGATGGGGCATGTTTCCTTCTACTATTTTGTTTCTTCCTGTGCACAGTATGGTGCAGGACAAAAAGGCTATCACACCTTGTCCATACTTAGTGGCATTTCCTATGTGAGAGAGGTAGGGGAAGGAGAAAATTACAGCTAGTGTTGAGATAGTCTAGCGATTCAAATATTTTTGTTGCTGAACTTTAAACATGTAAATAGAAGTGCTTTCTGCTACATCTTCTTCTGGAGGTTTTAAAACCAAAGTATAAACAACAAAGTGCAGTCCCAGAGCAAATAATCAGTTTAGAATTTTTTTCTTTAAGAGTGTTGTATTAAGTACATTTTAATGTTCATTAAAAAAAAAAAAAAAAAAAAAAAAAAAAAAAAAAAAAAAAAAAGAAAATTTTGAAGAACTCTGTACCTCAGATTTAACTTTAACATTGATTTTTGTACTTGGAGATAACCAATAGGGAATCTGTATTCATTATACACTTTCTTTTACCAGCTGTCTCTTTATTTTTTGATACTACATTATCTATCAAAATAGATGCTGCTTATAGTTGGCCAGGATATAAACCATTCAAAAAATGTTTGCAAAAGTTCAGTAGAGATTTAAGAAAAAAACTCCTACATCAGTGGGCTTTTGGACATGAGGAGGATTTCATGCAGTCTTGTAACTCTGTGTTGTCAGGTGTAAGGATTGAAAGCAAGGACAGACTTCTGGGCTCTTTCTTCTCTCCTCAGATTTGGACAGTGCATTGGAAAGAGGTTGTTTGAATTCAATGGATCTGAAGAAGGAGGCTGGGCAATTAAACGTGAGCTGAATGGATGATAAGGGAAACAGAGAGAGGAATTTAGAAAGGAAGAACTAGAACAGTTGGGACAGTGATAAGGGCTGATGTTGGAGAGGAGGTGGGGAAGGAAGATATGCAAAGGTTTGTGTTTTTGTACTTCCACTCTCTGCAATTCAAGCTTGGAATAATTGACAGGTTTCATGTATTTACCATTTACTTACCAAGTTTGTTAGGTCTTGAGTCATTATAATGTTGGTCCAGATGGAAATTTATGACTTCCCCTGCCTTACTTCCTTATTATCATTGGAAAATATTTGCAAGCACTGTAAATATATGATGAATCTAATAAATATCCTTCTTATTTGTGAATTAATACAAGTCCAAATGATGCAAATTTGTATTCTATCCTAGAAATAAGTACAACTTTCTAAAATAAGTGTTGTCTCACAAATCCTTGAATTAATGTGGTATGTGTGGAGTTAAATTCAAAAGGTTCTGTAAATGCATCTTGTATTTTATGTTTTTAATAGTCTTCCAGTTGCTGTCATGGAGTGAAATGTTTCTGCATTTAATTATTTACTAGGCAACAGTAGTGGGGCTTGGAAATGCATAAACTAATGTGGATAGAGTTGGTCTGGAAACTGAGTTGTTAGGGAAAACATTCTGCTGAAAGAAAATATGGTATTTGACTAAATTCTAATTCTCTTTGACTATCTCGGAATAATCAGAAACAGTTGATCTCTTTAAGCTGTCCTTAAGGGTGGGTAAAGCTGTGTGCATTCCCTAGGATACTATCTTGTAAGTTGACTTCTGATGTGACCTTGTGCTGGTTTCCAATGGGAAAGAATTGCTTTTCTCCATAGCAGCTTGTGTGGGACTTGTATGTTTTGGATTTGTGATGAAATAGTTTTGGTAACATACTGGTGTTTTAGGAATTGCTAAACAGTGTTAACATGGAGTTGGGGCCTTTTCTGCTTCTCATGCTGCCCCAGCAGCGAGTTGTCTGGGGGTGCCAAAGGAGATGGGAGGGGACACGGCTGGGACAGCTGACCCCACGGCACCATACCACGGCATGCTCAGCAGCAAAGCATGGGGAGAGGTTTGCCAGCACTGCTTCTTCTCTGGGACTAGCTGAAGTTCAATAGGCTGGCTGTTGATGAGCAGTTGTGGGATTTTTGCATTATTTGTGGTGGTGTTGTTTTATTTTTCTTTGAGGAGTTTTGTTTTTCTTTTCATACTACTCCTTTTTTCTTACTAAGCTGTCTTTATCTCAAGGCAGGAGGTTTTGCCCTTTTGCCCTTCCAATTCTCTCCCCATCCCAGTGGTGGGTGGGCAGTCAGCCACCGGCTGTGTGGTACTTGAACTGGAATTAAACCATGATGAGAACCTTCACAAATGAACTGAAGTTATCAAAATGAAGTCTTGAAAAGTTTGGCTGATTATCTGCTGAATGTTTTGAGTTAATATGAAGTAGTAATCTAGACTTTCATGTTTTCAAGATCTGCCAGTGGCATGTTGTATAAATTCCTCTATATGTGCTCTAAGGGTTTGGAGCCTTCACCATATTTGTTAGGTTTGACATTTTGCTTCTCTATTTCACTCTGACTTCTTCTGTAATCTAAAGTATCACAGAAGCTATTTGTTTGATACTACTGCTCATGGAGTTTAATCACTGTAGTGAAGTGGAGGCTTCAGTGATCCTGCTACAGTGGAAATTTTTCTACTCCACACATATGGATTGTAAGATATTGTATGGGTGTTGTTAAATATGCATGTTGTTTGGTTATAATATACAAAATTCTAGTGTCCTGTCACTATGTCCTCAGTATGTTTTATTTTAAAGTCCAAGTAGTATTTCTTTTCTGTTTAAAAATAAAATTAAAATATTTTAACTTTAAAAGGAGAGAAAAAAAGTTCCAGTATTCTTGTTTCTCAGTGGTGCATTCACCATTTAGTCTTGCTTAGTGTACAGATCTGAATTTAATCTATGTATAAAACTGCAAATATATTAATGCACTAGTTATGTTGTATTAAATATTCTAATAATGTTTAAATATATTATATATTAAGAAAAACAGTGCTTGAAATCTCTGAAAAATACAGAGGTATTAAAATTTTACCAAAATAATTTGCATTTTGCACCACTGTAAAATAGATCATTATTTTTACCTAACTATAATAGGATAGTGTTATTGAAGCACAAAAGTTATGTAGCTATAGCATCTGAGCCTTGTTAGCATAACAAATGTCACCCACTTAATATTGGCCACAGTACAACTTTATTTTCAGATGATTACTACAGTGCTATGTTTTGTAATAATAACTGCATCCACAATTGGAGCATATGTGTGACTGGTATTACAGGGCAAACAGAGCTGTGGCTATGGGCACGAATGCAAGTGTATTTGTTTTATTCCAGTGTTTGTCACAAACAAGTCTTTTTTTTGGAGGCAAAGGCTTTATAGTGGAAATTAAAATTATTTCTTATTGAAAATCTTGCACTCTTAATGTTGAGTTCTTAGAAGAAGAAAAAACATTACTGCAGGCTAGTCATTTATGTAGTTAAACACAGTGTGGGTGTAAATAATACGTCTGTCTAGTTACTCTATGTGGACATTTTGATTTACCACAACATGCGTGGTAAACCTCAATGTAATCAGAAGTGTGTGATAGCTGAACTGTGGTTGTTGGTGAAGGTGGGTGTGTTTAGATGGAAGAATGTAGCCTGTTGTATCAAAAAGTTTGGTATGTTGGGACTGGCGTCCTGCTTGACCTGTATGAGCATGGCTGCGCTCTTTTCAGACTCTGTATAAAAGTGGCTGTGGTCTTTTCTAGACAAGAGTGGGTGTCTGAAGAGGGGCTGCAGTGACTGAAGGTGCAGGACATGATAACCCCCAGACTGTGCCACCCTCTTGGGTGTCGGGCTTTTTCTTGCAAACAAATGAGCACTTAGGATAACTTCAGTTTATGTTAAATATTTAGAGACAGATTTGTCTTGGAGTTGAGGGGAAGAGTACTATTGTTTCTCCTCAGCTGTTATTCAGTACAGCATGCCCTGTGCACACCATCCTCAAGTACTAGAAATAGCAATGCTGAGATGAGAGGGAAGGTTGTCGTATCTCACCCTAATGCTTCTGGCACTATCCCTCTATTTCAAATCAAGTTAGTAAATTATTGAAGAGCATATGTTAACTCTAGGAGGAAGCTTATTGGCACATGAGTGGCTCTCTCACCTAATGAATTAAGCTAAGTTCAGAGTTAATATTTAGATCAAGGACAGAAAAGAGTATCTGATCTGGCTCTGTAGAGATCATATTGCATACCAAAACTGTGAAGGGTAGATGACAAAATACTAGTCAGGATTGTTTCCTTCATAGCCCAAACAAGCTGAAGTTCCTAATAAAAATAGTAAATATGTCTCTACAAACAGAGCAGTAAATGTAGTGAAGTACTCTGAAAATTTCTGCTTTATTTAGGATTTGTCTACTACAGATAAAGTTGAATTCAGGTCACAGTTAGAGATGAGGAGTGCATAAACTCCCCACTGCAGTAGCAATTTGTGGACAAAATTAATTTCTATTTTTTGTAGTATATAAGCCTGTGCTACTCCTGAACGTTTGAACAGCCTCAGGAGACATAACTGGGATAGATGGAGGATCTATCCAAAAGCTGAATCCAAGGTTAAAAATACATGTCTTTGAACTTTTATCACATCTGTTGCTCATAAACTCCTAGCTCCAAAGTAAAATAATTAAAAATTTTAAAGTTTCAGTTTGGCTGTTGCCCATGATGAAAACCTACCCTAAAATGCTTTACTATGCTAAATAGTATACTATTTTACTACACTAAAAAGCCCCACTGGGGCAATATGTTGCTAGTTGTAGAGGTTGTTTTGCCTTCTGGAGAAGCTGATCGGGGCAGAACCGTGCCTGTGCGGGCAGGAGCGGCGGTGCGCGTGCCACGGGCTGGCCGTGCGGGGAGGATGCCGAGCCCACAGTGTGCCCCGACCGTGCGGGGCGGGGAGGAGGCCGAGCCCACAGTGTGCCCCGACCGTGCGGGGCGGGAAGGAGGCCGAGCCCGCGGCGGCCAACTGCAGCCCGGGCTGCGGGAGCAGCTCTGCCAGCCCACGCACGTTCCCCGCCGCGCTGCTGCACAGCCTTGGCATCCCTCCCGCCGCAGCCGTGCCTCGGCAGGAGCTAGGGAGCACCGTCTACAGTCAGGAGACGTTTTGTTCTGTCTAAAGAAAAGGAAGAAGGGACTTTGATGCTGTCTTCAGCGGCCTCGTATTTGGCCGCAGAGAAGATGTAGGTAGGTGCTGCACCAAGGTGCGCAGTGGAAGGATGAGAAGCATCAGACATCAGCTGTAACAAAAACGTGCCAATACATGGTGGGATGTGGTAGGGATAAACCTCCCCGAGAGGAAGTGGTAATTGCCTTCCTCAGGGTTATCTGGACTCACCTGGATCTGAGCAGCTGACTGGCATAAGCTTTGCTCAGAGTAGGGGAGCAGACTAGATGACCTTACTATGTCCCGTTGGACTGGAATTACTCTGCAGCTGGCAGACTTGAAAACGATAGATCCTCTCCAAAAGTGGAAGAAGGTCTCAGACTTGCCTTGAAAGTTCTTAAAGTACTTCATATGGGGAAGATGCTCAAGAATTTGACTTAGTGGCACCATTCTTGGGAGTTCTGGACTGCTTATTACCTGAAAGGGTTTGTTTGTCTCTTTCTCTATATGGTATCAGTTGGAACAGATGTGAGTACGTCACAAGGTGAGAACTGAGACATTAATGTATTGCATAACCTGATCGGTTTAGCTGCTGTCTCTGTCTCCTATATCTATGTCATCCTATATTGCTAGGATGCATTTGCAAATTTACTCCACAGAGCTTACCCAGCTGGGACAGTGGTTGGCTCTTCTACCTTTTCTTAGAAGCAGCTCCCTTCTCAAAAAATTGCTTAGGAGCAGTTAACCAAAATGTGTTTTCTTCCATTCTTGTTTTGTTCTCTTCAAAGTAGCATGATTCTAGTAAAACTCTCTTAACTGCATATGGGTCTATAGCCTATGGCCTAATGGTTAATTTAGAGAAGAGAAATGGATACATTGTGCTTTGGTTTAAACTGAATTTTGCCTACCGAGAACTGAGTGAAGTTTCTTTGCATAACACCAATTCACAACTACTTGCTAGTGACTGACTAGTGAATATGTATCTGTATTACCTTTTTTCAACTGAATATAATAAAGGATGACTACTTGGATGAAATTTTTCTATTGAAGAAAAACGTGTCCTTTTTTTTCTCGAATATTCAGAATTTGTAGCAGCTGTAAAGCATTTTCCGCTACATGTTAAAGAGTTGGGATTTTGTTTGGTTAGAGTGGAGTGGGGTTTTTGTAGCACCTAAGAATCTTGACTGCAAAAAGGATGCTGTCTTACACAAAGCATGATATCACACACAGAACAAGTTCCCCTGCCCTCGTGAAGAAATTGTGTTGCTTGAATGGATGGTAAATTGGGGAGTGAATCAATCAAAGCAGTTTGTCTGAATTTACTGAAACCAGGAGTAGAAACTCAATCCAGTCAAACATGGTCCTGAAACTTGGTCCTAAGTCTTCCGAAATTTCTGTCCATTGGTATATCCCTTCTATTTTGGTTAGGTGTCTCTTGGTTTGGATATTTCATTGTTATATAAGCATTGCTATTCCTTTGGTCATGTTTTTGTTGATTTTCTTCTCTTTTTGTGATGCATTTTTTAAAATTTGGGTTTGGGTAATGGGTTTTGTTTGTTGCTTTGTTGGGGTGTAGGGAATGGTTTTGTGGGGTTTTGTTGTTTGGGTTTTTTTAAGTCTGTGATCTTACTTACCACGTTGTAATGCACAGGACAAGAGACAGTATGAATCCACGCAAGTACTTACAAGTCCTTTCTAAGTTAAGCAGCTAAGGCAATTTATGCTAACAGAATATTTGTTCTTAAATCTTGCTGCATAAATAATTCATTTTGTAAGACAGTCTTTCCACATTTCTTAAACACTGCATTTACAGGTTATTTAAGCTTGTACTGTCTGCTCTTATGTGATTTAAGTGTTGCTTCTTTTTGTGGCATAATAGAAATTGTGGCTGAACTTGACATTTGCTCAGCTTAATTTTTATTTTTTTATCCTTTTTTCTGAAATAGTCGGTGATTAAATATATTTTAGAATTTCTTAAACTCTACAGCATAATTCAAGAAAATTATGTGAAATGGGAGAAGACCAGTTTATTAAAGCTGATAATTAAAATCTTGCTATATAGGACATTAGTGGGTTAAATGTGAGGTTATGTGCAAGAGACTTATTCAGCTTAGCTTTGTTTCCTTTTAAGCATTCACCTGAGGCATTTATAGGTCATAGTGCATGGGGAAGGTATGCATGTAGTAAGAAATTTGAAAAAAAATTTCTAACTTTCTTCTATTGTATTTCAATAATTCTTTCTTTTTATGCTGGTGAGATTATGAAGGCATGTTTCACAAGGCATGAAGGTGACAGAATTGACATTGTTGCATCCTATTTTGCTGTTATTGATTTATCAGTATTAGTTAATCTTGTCTTTCCTGCTTGATTATATCACAGAGACTTTGGATAAATGTTACTATGTCTTGATCCAGATTTCCATGAAAACAAGAACTTAGTCTGTGTTGAGAAAGTGCATTCATTGCATAGATTGGATGAAAGGTTATAGCAGAATTATTTGATTGGCAGCAGTAATACTCAGTGGTATTGCACCTTATTCTTTTTGATGAAAAAAGGTGAATTTTGAGTTGTGTTAGTTTAGTGCTAATGAAAAATCTCCTTTAAATTTTGCCTTATTAATATTGCCTTTGTTAGCAATTAGCACTTACAACTGCTTTAACTAAAGACCTGGTTTTTTAACATTTTTCTCATTTATTTCTGTTGCTGTCGCTTTACTGTGAGGACTGCTGTTCACTGAGGTGTACTGTGGAGGAGATACCTCATCTTGTAATACTAGATTTTATTCTCTCTGCTGTCTTTTTCCAGCCAAGTAGGGGAAAACAATGAAATCTCAGGTTTGAGGCGTGTAAGCATCAATGGTTGTGGTATTTGATAAGGCTTTTTGGTGGCTTTTGCTTTTTGCTGTTATCTTGTTGAATGCCAACAGGCTTTCCTGGTTAGCACTGCTCAGGCTTTGCTCACTTCTGCAATGCTTATCCTATATAAGGACAAATTTACAGGAAGGAATAAATTTACAGCTTTGGGATTTCTTGAATGTATTGCGTGAGCTTATAGGATCAGTACAGGATCATGGTTGTAAGGATTGTTACATCTTTTGAGAAAAAAAAATTCATAGTGTTTGCTAGTAACCTCAACTCCTTTCATTAGTCTGTTTCAAGCACACAGAACTTTCACTTTGTTCACAATAGCTCTCAATTAAAATTCTGGTCTTGCTGCTCACATTGCCTCCCAGAGTGTGTTTGTGAGGTAGAATCCACTGTCGCTGTAGCATGAGAGTGTACAGAGCCTGTCCCTTCCTTGGGGCACTCAGTAGATATTGTTCAAAATTCCATTTGCTGTCTTCCCACTCCTAGAGTTTTTCCAGGTTTCACAAGGAGTCTGTCCTCACCAAACACAACATTGGTGTCTCTCAATTGTTTTAAAGATGCTAATAACTTTTGTGGATGATGTGCCATCTTCATACTTTACCAATTTATTAATAAGCCCGTATCCCTCATCTCTGGTCACAGAACCAAGCACATGCACTGTAACCTGTGCTGGAAACCTTTATAAATAGGATTATTGTACACTGATTGTCTCCTGTGCCATGCACTAAACTGGGTTTGGTCTAAAAATGGAATGGCTTTGGACGTGGCTGAGTCCCAAATTTGTGCAACAGGTGCCATCATGGGAATCTTGCTGCAAATAATACTAATTTGCTTTCCCTTGGGAAGTGCAACTGTATCTGCAGTTTTTTGGTAGTAGCTTCTTCCATGATGCATAATGCTCCACAAAGGTATGTAACCTGCATTATCAGTCCTTATAAATTTAATCTCCATTCAAGGTTTAGCCAAACTGCCCTAAGCGATTATGCTAATCTTAAACTTCTACATCTGAATTTTCTAGTTGGTTCTTTTTTCAGTTGTGTCATGGAAGTTGCTGTGCAAAATGCCACAAATATGCTTTTCCTTAGTGCTTAAGAGAAAGTAGTATTTTGTATTAAGGCAGATTTTTACACAAAACAAGTACATTACTGTGTATTATACTGATGGAGATGTATAATAGGAAAGATAGTTTAGAAAAGATGTGAAGTAAATAGTGTTTGAGGTTTGCTTTAAAGAGGACATAAACAATAAGTGGATAACTTAAGAGGAAAGTTCAATGAAGTAGAAAGACTAGGAAAAGCAGAGGGTGAAGAATCAGAAAAAATGTCTGAGCCAGGATGATTTGCAATACTTTTTGGTAGTTATGATTTAAAAAAAAAATACACTTGGGAAAAAACAGATTACCATGCTTGCAATCCTCTAGATCTTTCCCCTTTAAGCTGCTCTTGGAGAAAAACTTTACAGGTAGTTAATACACAACTGTATGCTTCAAAGGAGATCAGAAACTGAATCTAATTAAAGAACATTGCAGCCAACAGCATTCTGAAATTGAGAGATTATTTTTATATATTTGGCATAGGATTGTTGGTCTTTTTCCTGACTTGCTGTCTTTTGTTTGTAATACAAGGTGTTGGCTTTTATCCAGTTTGAGACAGAGGGGTCCAAGTTTAATGGCTACTGAAGTCAGCAAAATACTTATACTCTAGTGTTAACAGAAGCTCAGTACTGTGTAAACTCTTGACTTTCTGCTTTTTTGTATTTTTGACATTTAATTCCTTCTGTGGGATGTTGCTGCTTTAAGGGTGGTGATATAGCATTTAATGGTGGACTTGAAGCTGTGTTTAATTAGTATCATGAAATATTTTATTTATGTACATGAGTAGAGTCCTGTTCAGGCACCTGTTTAGTGAAGATCTCAGGAATAAAGATGATATTGTGTGATTCTCAGTTTGTCTTAAAAGTAATCTGGCTTCTTACATTTTCTGCAGCAGCACTGCAGAGCAGAACAAACTTTTCGTACTGCAATTCCTTGTGGTCTTACTGTGTGTGAGGGCTGGTTATGAATCCATGTGCTCATGTACATACATGGCATTGTACACGTGCCACCCCCACCCCCACTGAAATGGGTAGGTATATCTGGTTAGGAAACTGCTGTAGTTTGAAAGCAGGAAGAGTAAGATGATTTTCAAATTTCCAGGTGTCTGTTTATTTTTCCAAACAGCCCTCAAAAACCTCTGGTCAAGCAGTTGGGTAGCTGTCTTCTCAAGCTTAAGCTGTCTGGATCTTAGAATAAAATTAAAATTTCTTGTGCTTCTTTTGTCTTGTCGTTTTTTTCCCCAATAGGTGTTTTGTTTTTTCCTTTTTTATTTGTGTGAATGACAGTTGTAAAAATGCAGAAACACATTCAAACTAGCACTGAAAACAGGTATTGCAAGCGTGAGCTCGGAATTCAGTGGAATTCCTAACATGATTTTTTGATGCTTTATTTAATTTTATTGTGCCTAGTGCAAATGTTCTCTCAGGAGTCAAGAAAGCACAGTTCCTATTATATTTATCTATTCATTCCATATTTTACGTGAAATATGAAAAAGTTGCCTTCAATGTAAGAACCCAAGAATAGAATGTTTTAGCTTCTTTTACATTGGAGTCCTCTGATGAGCTGCTTATTTTTGCATTTTGCGTTCTAATTGTCATATATGGCAGTTTATTAGAAGACTTTGCCTTTGGAGAAAAGATAATGTTTTATGTGGAATACCCACCATTTCTGTGTTCAGTGAAATGCTCCTAACTAGAGTTTTGTTTAGCGTGATTTCCCAGCAAAAATAAATCTGGTAAGACCCAATATCTACTTTTTCTGGAGGACTGACTTGTTTAAATTCTTTCAGGTTGACAATTTCTCTTGTATTTGGAAATGTGGAAATTTGGAAACTACCAAAAAGTTTGTAGAATCTCTTCACTTCAAGACTCCAAGAATGTCTGCATCAGAATTATCTCTGTCAGTATAGATTTCCCCTAAAATTATAATGGCCCCTTTTTGCTTTGCTGCCATATTTCTTGTTGTAGGTTAAGGTTTTTTCTGTTGTCCTAAGTAATGCATGGAAATGGTGTTCAATAATGATGCAAGTTTGGTAACTGATGAGTAACAAAGGAACAGTTAGTTGGCATTAAAACTCATTCTGGGGAGACGAACTTAACAGAAATATTAGTGTTAAAAAAGAAATAAAGAAAAAAGGCAAGAAATTTGGGAAGCTCTCTCGTATGGAAAATTTTGTACAATAAAAATGTGTTTAAATTCTGAATTAAAGAGGTTATTTTGAAGGGCTTAGGAAGAAGCGAACTCGGAGAAGTCAAGAAAGATGAACCATAGCAGTTGGAGTGTGAAAATGTCTTCAAACAACATTGGCCTTCTCCACTGAAAGCAGTCACAGAAATTTCTGTTTGCCTGAAAGAAGGAAGCCATGCTTCTCTTTGTAGTTTCTGACTTCTGTAATATCTTAGGTTAGTAAACAGAAGACCAAAATGTTGAACAGGGTTGATTTTCCTATTATTATGCATCTTGAGTGTTTTTGTGAAAGAATTTTAGAAACACGTGGTTAAGCCTCTAATAAACATACAGAGGTTAAGCTGGTAAGAGACAGAGGTTCTTTGAACATTATAACTGGGAAAACTACTGGAGTTTTCTACTGCATACTGGAGTTAACTTGCTAAAAGTGTCTTAAAGCATTTAGGTTCTTCTTTTACTGTGCGTGGGCCTGGGGTTGTGGGTTTTGGTGGGGCTTTTTAACATTAGCAATTATTCTGATAACTAAAAGAAACTAAACTAAAAGAACTAAAAGAAATCACATACCTTAAATTTATTTGTATTAACAAAGCAAAGCACTGAGGGGCAGACAGGAGTTGATTCAACTTTGTTAACAAAAAAAAATGACATTTCTTTGAATATCAACCCTCTCATTTCTAAGTTAATATTTACAACTCTGTTGCTTTTGTTAATCAGCTCTAGAAAACTGATTGCCCTTCCTGCTGTTCAGTCTCAGTTGCTAGTTTCATACATATGTGAATTCTTATTCTTTGTAAACTCATGTATGTATTTTCATTATAATTTGCATTTATTGCAGATGCAAGTGTTTGTTTTCTAAGTCCTTGTTCTGCTTATGTTTTTGGACTTCGAGAAAGAAGCAAAGAGCAATTTGAGACTTTAGTCTGGGTGTGATTATGTGGTAAATTGTTTGGTGCTCCTTACATCCTGAGCTGCCTCAGAGGTTTGTCCATTGGGAGGTATACGGTGTGTCCTCAAATTCAAATCCCTTTCTCCTTCTCACATCAAAATTGCATTACAGTGGTTCTCCTTCAATGAACATTTGTGATTATTTCTCCAGGTATCAGCTAGGCTCATATCGTTTTCTAAAGCTGCATTAGGCAGAATTGTTCCAAATAGTTGTGCTTTATCATTATTTTGGTACTCATTCAATGTTACCTTTGGTTTTGCAGCTGAATATATTGTTGCAATAAATAATACTTTCTGCTTCAAGTAAATCTACTACTGATGTACATTTTTGTAAGTCATCAAAGTATATGCAGTTTATACTGATTTTAAATCTAGTATTTCCATTTTTTGTTTAATCCCAGAATGATTTGGCATTATTCAAAGTCTTAACTCTGTAGGTGAGAGCATCTTATTACTGTTTACATATTCTTTCTTTGAAAAATTGAGTTGATTTGCCAATATAAAGATTGAGCAATAGTAGTAGTACCGTTCATCCAGCATAATAGGCTCTCTTATAAAGAAATTACAATGTACCATGCTTTTCCAGCCGTGGCAATATTAAAAACATTTTTAAATGTTATTTTACAATAGGGGCAACACAGCTGCAAATCTGACTACACTTGTCTGCACATTTCTCCAACTAACTTCTGAAGGACTTTCACTACTGAAGTTTAAAGGTGCTTTACTTGCATTGAAAACAGTGCAGTTAGCAGTAGAAATGGATCCTGTCCCAGGGATGGCACAGCTTCCCCTGTTCTGTCCAGTGGGCTGGGCTCAGTCCTTCTTGTGCAGTTCTGTCAGCTAATGTCATCCATTATTGATTTGGGTTAATTGTTGATGTCAAGCTAATACATATTTGTTGAAAGCAGGTTTTGAATGAAATGGAGGAAAAGTAAAATTTCTTTTGAGTTTTCAATACCTGATTTTTTCTAAGCATAACAGAGGAATGCTGTGAGCTGGATGGTCTGAACCCAAATGCAACTACTGCCAAAAACATGATTGGTTTTATAGAACTTGTATTTCCATTGAGATGCAAGTGTTTGACAGGTCCTTATTGAGTCTATTAACTTTTTTTGAAAGACATCAGTTTGGGGTCAGGATTGTTTGTGATTCTGGTGTGGTGTTTTGTGGGGTCTATTTCTTTGCTTTGAATTACCACCTTTCTTTTTAATATTCCCAGCACAGGAAAAGAAACTAGCTCAGGAAATGGAATTAGGAAATTGTAGTAGCTTTGCTATCTACCCAAAGCGGATTGTTGTGTTCCTTGACTGTAGCTGTCTCAGGTGATATAACCTTTTTCTGGTTTTTTGGTCCTCAAAATGGAAAATATTTGGCAAATCTGTAGTGAATACTGTGTTGCAAGATGTGTATCAATGAATGCATGTTTCTTAAAACTCCTATCTCTGACTGTCTTTTTGTGTGTGACTTTTTTTAATGCAGGTTAGTTCCAGGCTGTTATATTATGAGAAGATTAGGCTATAATGTGGGTAAGACAGGTTGCCTGCCCCACTGTGTAGTACATAAAATGCGGAGCACCAGAATGCTGGGAAATGTAGCAAGACTCATTTAGAAAATAGAATGGATTTTAAATAAAGTTCAGTTTTAGGTAAAAGGTCAGGCTCTAGTTCCCTTTTTTATTTGTAGCAGTTCATCCGTATACAGTACTGTGCATATTGTATGTGTAAGTTAATCTCATTTTTTAATCTACTATAACTGCCCTTTTGATTCTTGAAAATCCTTTTGGGTATTTTGCATTCCGATATCGATCCCTGTCTGTCTGACTGCTTCAGCTGGGTAATCATTTTTCTTGTTTATCCCTAATCCTTTTAATATTTCCTTCCTGCCACTGTATAACAGTACAGTGTGCCTACTGTTTGGAATGTATCTCAATGATGACTATAAGACTGTACAATAAAAGTGACTGTGTTTTAGCCTTGATTTCACAAAAATGGTTTACAATGAAACAAAAATGCAAAGTTGAACACATGCCTTCAAAGCATGTGTGCCAACTATAGTGCATTGCTTTTACTCATGCAAAATGTTCGTCTTTAAAAACCATATCCTATTCTGAACTTCTCAGAAAAATAGAATATGAAGCTTGCTATTTCAAAGTGCTTTTTATTCTGTGTTCTCTGTATAGACCTAACAGAAAAAAATATATATTCCCTCCATCTCTGTGTGTATACACATCTGTGTATATCCATGTGCGTATGTATTAAAATTTGATTTTAAAGGATCAACTGTAGAACCATTTAAATATCTCAGTGGAAACATTTGGACCTGAGAAATAGCAATTTCTCTTCAGCCATCTCCTCCACTAAAACATTCTGCCCTCGTTTCTATGGTGACTGAGTAAGAGCATCACATGAAGTTCTGACAAAATGATAAAAATTCCTCCCTGAAATGGTTTCCTGAGAAGCGTGGTTCTGTTCTGTTTCACCTGAAGAATGAGAAGACCCTCCCATCCCTGTCAGGGCTTTTCTCCTCTGTTTCTCCCACACCAGATTATACCCTAAGATCCTTTCACTGTACTAACCAATGTTTTAACTGTTCTCCTTTTCTCATTAAATAAACTTGGCATCTGCTTTCTCTGCATGTCAAAGCAGAGCATACAAACATAATGAAGGAAAAGAATTTGATACAGAGGTGAAAGCAAAAGTGTTTTATTTTTCTCAAGGAGCTACTTTTATTTCCATGCTGCTTTGGTATTAGCAAAGATGGGGAGGGTCGGGGTATGGTTTGGCTTTGTTGGCTTTTGTTACAACTGCTTTACTATAACAAATGGAATGGAAAATGCCTGAGATCTAGACTTCCTATACTCAGTGACTATCTTAATAAAAATATATCTAACTAGTACCCAGTTTGAGTATTGCATAAACCTTTCAGGAAGGTAAAGAAGCTGCCTTCTCTCAAAGAAAGTATTGGTTGCAGCATAAGTGCTTCAGTAACTTGCTATTATACCTCCACTTCCCCCTAATAACTTTGTACAGTCACAGGAAGTATAATTTTAAGAACACGTAGTTTTTTCATATGGGGAAACTTTGTGACAAAGTTCTGAGTTTATGGCTGTTGCTTTATGACAGGTACTTTCTAAAGCTAATTGAAAGAAAAAAAACCCAAATCCATATCTTGATTTCTTATTATGTCCTTTGAAGATTGTTCTCTTCCCCTTCATTCATTTTATAACAAGTATGCTGTGGCTGCAATGAAAGGTCAGTTGAATGTTAATGTCTCAACTTGAGATGTTCAGCTTTCCTGTGCACTTCTGAGATGACAGTGAGAAATTTTTTTGAAACATCCTAACTTTTTAAGTGAATGATGCCTGTTTAAATAATAAAGCACACAGTATATTGTATCTTATTCTTATCTATTATTTTTCAATTAAACATTGTAACTTAGGTTATTCTTAATAATTGTAGGATGTACTCTCTCATGTGCTCAGTAACAGCAAGTTCTTCTTGAAGGCTTGTAGTGAAGTACAAGCAAGCCTGAACCTTTAGACCTACAGAAAGTAAAGTTTGTCTTGAAATGAAAAACTTCTACCATTAGTAATTTATATCTAAACGTAACACTGTCACTGGTGAACTAAAGAACTTTGAAATTATCGCTAGAGCTGCCTTTTAGAGTAGGAATCAAGTCTGTTTCCAAGGATTGAAGTCTTCTTTGGAATTCATCATAACATTAATTCTTCTGTCTGGATTGTGTTCAGTTTATTAAGAATGTTGTATTTCTAGCTACATTTCTGAATTTCTTAAGAAAATTGTCTGTCTCAGAGTAGATAGTTGCTAAAGCTTGATTGATCCAGATCTTCCTTTATCTCTGCAGAGATTCTTTGTTGGCTCAGGCTGCTGAGATGTCAGGGATACCAGAACACTTCCAGCTTCAGTGGTGTTTGATGAAAGGCTATAAAGAGAATGTGTCCCACAGAGAAACCTCATCAGAAAACCAACCAATATTTTCTGGTTTTTGTGTAGCTATTTGAAATGCTGCTTTTTTGAACATAAAGGCAGCACTTGCAGGCAACTATGTTTTTCTTAGTGAGTTGTAGTTTATCTGTTCAAACTTCTATGGGAAGCTTGATGGATGCATCCCTGAAAAGTGTTTGTTCTCCTTATAAATGGTAGGGGTATTTTTTAAAGGTACTGAAATGTGATTGAGTTTTATGCTATAGCAATTTTACTGTCTCTGTGTGAACTTAGGGTATTGTGAAATTCTTCTTGTGAAGGAATTTGTACTATGGATGAGAACAATGTGACACGTGTCTTGCTGTATAATCCATTTGTTAAGAGGCCCTATTATTCAGGAATATGTATATATTTGCTGTACTCATTTGTTTCATAGTAATTCATATATGTAGTCCCATGTATAGTTTTCCCTTTCCTTAAAAGCCTAATTCTTTAGGTTCACCACAGTGCTTTGAAAAATTCTGTTTCTGGACACACATAATATTTGTTTATACCCTATTCATTATCAAAATGGAGTTTAGGTCCTGATGCATTGTTTGACTGTGAAGATGTTGGTCAGGAATAACATGATTTGTGTAATAGGCAGTAGCTTAAAGCATCCAGGGGACAGATTAGTGCTTTGTGTCTATTTGAAAAAGAGGCGGTACGCTCTTGTGAATCTACTTTGGTCTGTTCAGAAGCTGCTTTGAAACAGTCTGTCTGGTGTGTAAAAGGGCAAAGTAGCAGAAATAGCACTGGTGAATGATTTCACGGGGGGTTCTTTGTGGAATACAGCTTGGCATTGCCCTGCTTTCTGTCTTCTGAGGCTGGTTGTTGGTGTATTTTTAATTATTTTGTCTTTACATGGTTTTTTTAATGTTCCTTTTGTAAGGAGTAGAAGTGTTTGTTAATAAAGGAAAAAAGGAGCTATTAAACAATTCTTGTTTGATGAAATCTTAAATAGCTGTATCGATTGGAATTAAATCAGGAATTCTGCTAAAGCAGTGACATTTATGGCTGTATTAATGTTTGTAATTTATTTTGAGAACAGATTAAATTTTGATGCCTTCTTCAATGAAGTAATGAAAAGGTAGAACTAGTTTAGTGTAATGAATCCCTGTGGATAGAGAAGATTTTGTCATTTGCTGAGATAACAAGAAGAAAAACCTTGAAATTTTCTGAATGGTTGCTTAGAAGTAATGTTTTTTATCCAAACTTAGTGTCAAAATGAGAAGCCCACATCAACTTTTACTGAAATGCAGTAAAACTGAACTCCCATCTTCTTACATTGCAGTGAATTCTGGACTTGGAAAGCAGTTACATTAGCATGATGCTAGCTGATTACAGCTTTAACTAACATTTAGTAATGCTACACCTGGAGCTGCTGGATTTTCATGTTTTAGATAACTATTATGTTCAAGGAAACTGTATATACTGCTGACCACATATTGTTTTAGTCAGTAGCTGCTTTCCATAAAGGAAAATGACATCTAAATCAAGAAACAAATCATGACATAGTCTGCAAAAAGATTCTTAACCTGCTTTTGACAGTGCTGTGGGGTGGTGTTTGGGGAGCTGAAAGATAATTGTCTGTTGGTTGATCCAGCTTGAGTGAATATAGTTGACTTCCCTGTTGCTCAGTTGCATTTGTGTATTGGGAAGAGAATGTTTCAACACATACATAGTTTGAGTTGTAATTTGGAAGCACAATATTTACGTGAGTATTAACAGGGAGTTATTAGTAGGGCTTTGTGTGTTTGTTTATTTTTTGGGACTATGACGTACAAAAGTAATAGTGACACTGGATTAAGAAGAACACCTTTGGTTTATAAATACCTGCTGGTGTTATATTCCCTGGTGTTAAAACATAAACATGTCTTTGCAATGTGATGGATATGTTTAAATCATTTCCTCTGAAAATGGTGCTGGCTTTATGTAAGAGTCCTGTCACAGTCTGTAACCTTTAAATACATTGAGCACAATTCTCTAATGTGGAAAAGACTATCAAAAATAACTTCAGAACACTGAGTGAATATTTCATACAAAAATACTTATGGTTCTCTATTTTAAATTTCTCTCTTCTAGTGCTTGTGATGCTCCTTATGTGTTGATAGTGACATGGCCTTGTTTTCATATCATTGCTTGTTTTCAATATCATTTCATATCTTACCAATTCCAGCATTAGACTTTGCATTGGTCTTCAAAACTTAGACATCTAGAGTCTTGAATAGCCTGAATTCAAACAGTTTGATGTGCATTTCTGACAAGCCATGCCTCTTGGAAAGTTAGCCAAATTGGTCAAAAATAGTTTTTATTGTATTTGACCAATTGCATTGCTCAAATTTTATTTGTATTAAATTATCTAAGCAGTCCTTAAGGAAACGCTTATCTTCGTATATATACGTGTATGTGCGTACATGCAGTCAAATAAAAAAAGAGCAGGTCAACTTTTTAAAATTCTTATAATTCAAAGTATTTTCATGAAAGAGATTGCATGAGAATGGGATTTCCTATTAGTCACAGAAATTGGAAGATCACTGGACGCATAATGCTGGGGCACATAAAGTAATGAACAGTGGGAATTCAAGGATCATCATGAGTACAAGTGGTCTATCAAGAGCTTCTCATGAGTATGTACTTTAAGGCTGCTGCTGCAACAGTTCTGTTGCTTCTCTGTGCATGTTGAGCAAACAAGCAGTGGAAAATGAAAATAATTTTGAAAGCTAGAATGTCAAGCCTTTTATTATATCCATAAACTAAAGGCTATCAATAAAATACTGAAACTACTATGTTATCTATTATTTATACAGCTCTCTGCAGTGAACCTCTGTAACCAGTAATGTTCTGTCTGAACAATGCGTTTAATAAAGCAGATAGGAACCTAAACATAAGGATAGGTTTGAAAAAAACCATTGGTCTTAAAAATATTATTTAAAGTTCTAGGCAAAATACATATCTAGTCAAAGCTGTTTTAAAGATAGATGGAAATAGTAAGATTTTTAACTGTAAGGAAAGAGCTATAATGCTATCTACCAGCACCATCATCAACAAACCTCATCATCACCACGGTCAAACCTCTTACCTCTTAATATTCAAGCTGCTGAAGTATGTAGGAACAACACTTCTAATGTGAATATCGGGAGAGCATACAGGAAAAATCCTCTTCTGCTAATGTATTCAAATATGTTAGCTGTTGAACTTTTAACTTGCTTTTTGAATATGTGAGAGCTCAGTTCAGGTTAATAAATCAATCAATTTAAATCAGTCCATAATGGAAAGTCTTAGGAAACTGAAGGAATAGGTGTGAACATCAAGGGCTGACATGATATGACGAGTTGTTTCTTAACATCCCTGCCAAATGTAAGCTCACAGCTCTACCTGAGGCTTTGTCGGTTCAGCTGTCATGCACATCACATGAATTAGAAATTTTGTAAAAGATTTCGTAAGACACCTAGTAGCATCTTGCAAATACTATAGTTTTTAAAGGATATTTGATAATTTTTGCTAATCAGTTCATCAGCTGTTTCCTAATATTTTTTATTGTTTTGGGGGAGGGAGAAGAGAGGGAGCTTATCTGAGTTTATCTTTACAACTTCAGTGTTTTACTGACACATATGGCATGATGATTTTTCTCTCCCTTTCAGAAGAAAAACCTGATTGTTCCAAGGCCCGCTGTGAGGTCCAGTTTTCTCCTCGATGTCCAGAAGATTCCATCTTGATTGAAGGCTATGCACCTCCTGGTGAATGCTGTCCACTCCCAAGCCGTTGTGTGTGTAATCCTGCAGGCTGCTTGAGGAAGGTTTGCCAACCTGGCTATTTGAATATATTGGTTTCTAAGGCATCAGGAAAGCCAGGGGAATGCTGTGATCTCTATGAATGCAAGCCAGGTAAAAGTAGATCCAATTTCTTTTCCCATTTTTCAATTTTCTTCTTTCTGACAAAATAATCTATATAATTGCATTCAATAAAGCCTATAGAGCCTCTAAATTCTTCTCATTATTCTTGAAAGTTAATACATGTAGGCAATACCTATTAAAAAAAAGGATAAAAATTTTATGATAAATTTTACTTCCTTTTTTCTATAGACAATAGTTTAAACTGAGTAGCAAGGGAAAAGTAACCTAGTGAGAATATTGCATTTCTGTGAATGTTGCAAATGACATACTTTATATACTGATTAGATTATACAGAGGATTTTCATAGTAGGAACGCATTGTGCATAGACAGGGAATTAGGATTTCTGTTTTAAGATCTCTATAGATGATCAAGCGGTGACCCTTAAAAACTGCAGAGCAAAAAGATTATGGAGGGGAGTACTAAAAAACTGTGGAACATTTTCAGTATTTACTCATCTTCCATTTCATGAGAACACAAATCACCCTTTGTTTGATTTATTATTCCAAGTGAAGTGGAAGATGTAATTTACGCTTTGATCCAGACTTTGGCAAGATAAATAGTCAAAACAGAGGACTGAAAGCAAGCATATAAAATTATATAATCCAAAACATTATATGCAAACAGTTTCAAGTGTGCTTAAACTGTGCCTTTCCTATGCTTGTTTAACATTTTCTTAAGTCTTCCACAGAAGATGATTGTACAGTCTTTGTATCTTCTAGTACTTCTCTTTGTGTTTTTTTCCTAATAATCAGTGCAAATCTGTGAGGAAATTCAAGCAAACTTTTTTGTACCCTGTCCTGAGTAGTTGGTGAACAAGTCTTTACTATAGTTTTTTGGTCTGGAACATTTTGTCAACCATGGGCTTCTTTCGTCTAGAATTAGCTGTAATTTCTTGTGACGTGATCTTTTTGGACTCCTCCCTGGTTATGTTTCCCTTCTGTAAGTTTTTTTCAGTTAGTCCACACTTCAATATGTGGTATTGAAAAGCAGACTAATATTTTAAGACAGTCTTCATCAGCACTACATACTTTACAATAATTGCCTTCTGTTTCTTATGAAAAACTTAAAATAAGATTTTAACTGTTCTGCAAGAAGTATTTCTAGTTGGTGAACTGCTGCGATGTCAAAAATTTCTGTAGTATGACTGCTACTGAACTATATTTGTACATTTTAATTCCTCCTATATACTTCAATTATGCCTTTACTGAATTTTGTCTTGCTGACTTGGGATTATTTATCATTGTCAAAAGAAATTTGAGCTCTGATCTTGTCCTCCCAAATATTATTTGAATTCCCATCTTGTAGTCATCAAATAAGTCTGTCCAGACTTCCCCATGGAAATTACTTCTTGAAAGCTGTTTTCAACTTGCTCGTTTTACAGAATCTTCAAATAAAATGTGATTCTCTATCACATTAGTGAATTTATGTAACTCTGTATTGTTTTCTGAAGTGGTTTGTATTTTTTGCTGTAGGGAGTTTTAAGAGGTGAAGGTACGTGGGATTGGAAAAATGAAGGTGTGTGTTAGGAGGTAGAAAAGCAGGGGCTTTGAAGAGATTGGGGAAGGAAAAAACTAATGGGATTTAAGGGAAGCATAGAGCTTTGCAAATGGAGGTTAGAATGGAGAGACCTGGTGTGAAGGGTTGAGTGCCCACCAGAATTATTTACTCTTTTTCTGTGAGATAGGATTAGGAGAAAAAGCAAAGCAGGCTCAGATTTTAAAGGGTATAAAGGAAGCTTTATTAACAAAGCTATAAGGGGAGAAAAAAATAATAAGAACCAGAATAAAACCTTCATAACACTTTTCCTCTCCCCCACAAGTGTAGGAATAGGGTAAAAAGCTAGCCTATCATTTCTTCTAAGTGCAGCTAACAAGTAATCTGCAAGTTCCCATTCTCACATTGAGAATGAAAAGTTCCTTTAGCACAACAATGTATTCTGAGGATGAAACATAAGTGCACCTGTTATAACAAAGGATTTGTCCCATGAGAATCAGTAAAGAAAATATGTAAACAATCTGAGAATAGATAGATTTGATGGACAAGTAAAATACCTGTTACTAACCGATAGAATAATTAACAAGAAACCTATTAACAAATTACAAGTTGCCCTTGAGGTTTGTAAAAACTGTATAAAAGACAGCATATGACCATAATAAAGGGCCTTCTGAGCCTTCTGAAAACTTGATACCATGTCATTCTGTATGTCGTGACTGTCTCTACAATGACATACAAGCTCCTTTTCTTTCTCACTGACAACATGCACAGACAAAACTTAAAACTTAGGTCAGTTTACCACCTCTAAAAATAGCCTTTCATCAGTTCTTTTAGAGAGAGAAGTCTCTTTTTCCTTGTCATGGAAACTTCTCCACAAGAAAAACAGTTCTCTTGTGGCTTCAGTTCTTACAAATAGCAGCTGCCCGGGAATCTGCATTTTTGAAGTTACTCCCATTTCAGGCAGCCTTCCTACAGCTCCATAATGGGACATGTAAACTCAAGGGATACCATTTTAAAGATGAGCAGTTCAAAAGCAAACGTTCTCTTCATCTCTCGCTGAGATAATTTTTGTCTCTAAGAGCAGAGTTCTTCTTCCCTTCCTGGGGGTAGGTGTTCGTCTTCATCTCATATCTCTTTCTCTCTCTGTACAAACTTCTCATGAGATCACAGCTACTTCAACATTTATTTGTTCTAACACAAATGCCTTTTCTCATATCTGCACTTTGAATACTCTTTATCTCCCCATACATGTCTTCCACGAGTTAAAGGGATATTCTAGCATATTACAGTCCGTCACCATGGCCTTACAAAAGAATTTCAGCCTAAGATTAGGCATCTTCTCTTTCTCCTCCCATCTAAGACTTGACTCCTCCTTCACTGACCTTGATGTCTTCATATTGTCTCTCTACATATCTTCACTCTGTCCTTTTCTCTCAGAGAGGATTCAATGCTTGGCAAGCTTCATCTGTGCAAGGAAAGAGTGATGATCTCGCCCGAGGCCTGCAGAGGTCACGATGGTCAATGGGGCCGTGTTGGGGCTGTGCCAGGATCTCGGGGGCTTTAGCTGCATTCAGTCCGAGCTGTGGGGCCACTCTGCACGGCTGCAGAGCTGCCCCTGGGGGGAGAAGCGGCCAGGATCTCAGCAGTAGCGCGCTGCACTGCTGGGGCCTCGTCCCCTTCCTCTGCCCGGCTGACACTGTGTGGGGGAAGCAGCTTAGCAGTGGGATGCTAATGGCCGCTGGGGCCCAATGCGGCCGGGATGGAGCCTTCTCTCCTCCCTGGCAGCCGCCAGGGCTGCAGCTGGGGCAGGGCCCGGCCCGGCTGTGCCAGGCCCACGTGCCGCATGGCAGAGCAGGGCCAGCCCCACCAGTGCCCTGTTACCGCTTCCCAGGCCAGAAGGAAAGAGAGCCTCTCTCCGGGTTTTTTGGGTTTTAACATGTGTGTTTACAGAGGCATGTCCAGCTTTCTAGTGGTTTAACAAGATGTCAGTATTCAAAACTAGTAACTGATTGGTTTTGTCACAGTTTTCTTAGAAAAATCACTTCTGTGGGTGGCTTCTCTCCTCACCGAATGTCAATCAATGCAAAACCAGCACACCTGGTAATAAATCCTGCATCTTCGGAGTCTGACTTGGTATCCTTAAGAATTGTAGGCAAGAAGAGTTAGAGAGGAACTGAACTAGATGAATTATTACTGAAAGGCCATGTTGCTACCAAAATATGGGTAAAGGGCAGAGTAAAGCCTGGGAGGTTGGTGTTCATGCAGACTCCTGTGGGGCTGATGTCATCAGTTTTACAGCAAGTAAACTTGTCAGCAAGTCTGTGGAGTTACCACATTGAACAGAGAAAAATATTTTTCCATTATTTGCCACGGACCTAAAAACGTAAGTCCTGTGAGTAATACTTTCAAAACACTCTTCTTGCACCTCTATGTCTGCTTAACCAGCCTCAATAGGGGTTTTGCACCAGCAAGGACTTTCTAGTGGAAATTAAGCTGGGAGGACTACTTCCTACGACAGCAGTGCTGCTTCATGCCAAGATAAAGTGCTTGTGCAATCAAAGCATAAATTGTGTTTATTTTTGTTCCTTAAAAAAAATATCACTGCTCTGTAGTTTATGCCAGCATTTGAGTTGGGAGCCTTCAGCTGAGAACTGCATATGTTCAAGTGCTGTGATTGGCATTGGAGTTAGGGAAAAGAAAATAAAGAATTATTCCACAACACTAAATGCTAGAATAAAAATAATGTATTTCATTTTGAGATCCACTTTCTCTTCTGCCCCTTTTACTTTAGGAATACAATTGAATGCATTGGTACTCAGTTAAAATGAATACTGAGGAAACTTAGTAGCTTAGTCATACATGTCTAATAATCTCCAGATTAAATTGCTTTAAATGTTCTTACCTATTGCTTCATTAAGCATCCCATCACAATTGTGGCACCTACTGAGAACTGTAGGAGAAAGGAATACAGGTGACTTTGCCCCTGATAAGTAACAGCTGTGTTAATTACCCAATATAGGCTTGCCCCTGATGAGTCACAGCTGTATCCAATAAAGATAAGTGATAAAAGGGAGTGGGTTAGCTGGTGAAGGGATTGTCATGGAGGATCATGAACATGAGGATCAGGAAGAAGAAGGATTCAGATGAGAGAGTATCACTGCTGTGAGGTCAGTCTGGGTCTGCAGTTGGAGCCTGTTGTTGGAACCTGCAGTCACAGTCTAGCTGGGTGAAAGCCTGCATTCAGAGTCTGCAAACTGATGTATGCAGTCATGGTTTAGCAGGAAATAAGCAGCAGTCAGAGGCTGCAAGGGAAACCTACAGTAGGAGCTTGCTGCAGCCAGAGTCAGTGAATAGTTGGAGTCAGGATGGCTGAGCTGTAAAGAGGAATAAACCAGGACCCTTTTCATACTGTAAACATGAAGTCTGTGTCTTGGCTCATTTCTACCTTCAAACAAGAGGGCTGCTGCAACAAGAACAAGTGTGTCATGTTCATTGCTTTACTGTGGTTGCGAAGCTCAGAGATGAGATAACCCTGGTTTGGTTCCATTAACAACCTCTTTTATTCCTACAAGGTGTGTGTAACTGTGCATTCACAAGTAGGGATTTTAATCTATGTGCATTGAATTTAGTTTTAAGGTGGAGATTATGTTTCTCAAAATGTATTTTCAAAAAATTCTTTTCTTAAGGATAGTTTGAATGAGCAATCTCAGATTGAACTTGATAATGTGTTAATAGCAAAAATAAAAATAACCCAAAACAAGATTTGTGGGAGTGTATGTGCTAAACCACTATGAACAAGGATATTTTTTAAATCATGTTTGTTTATTTAAAGAATTTGAGTTAAAATCTAAATTAAAATGTATTTTGCTGAAGTGTTGATGGGAACTCTAGCTGTCACTTCTGAATATCACAAGCTAAATAGTTTGCTTTGGTAATTGTCCAACAGATGTTTGTTGTACCTTTTTTGCTAACTTTTGTTGTATATTGTATAAAAGTGTCATCTTTTAGTTTCTGACATCTTTGGGAAAGCATTAGGAAATGTCTGTCATGATAGACAGATATAACCTGTGTTAAAAAGACCACTCATTTGTTATTTTTTCAGAAGTCTTTTTGGCAGAGCTTTCATTCATTCCTCTCCAGCATGGCCTGAAAATTACTCTTTTTTTCCTGTACCAAATATTGGTTTAAACACAATTGTAAAGAAAATGTTATTGTTTGCCTTACTTCTTTGGGGAATTCTGTGCAGTCAGGGCTTGATGGAAAGTCTGAGATCAGCAGCATAATTTAGTAGGTAGTGTGTAATGCGGCACAGGGAAGTAGCTTGTGCTCCACCCTGATACTTTAGCATTGAAAATCAGGTCTGGAGCTCATACAGTCTTGCACTAAGGACAAGGGTCGGGAAAATCACATTTTTATACACAGCTCAGGGAAATCGAGTTATATAATGTTTTTATTTTATCCTCTGTTACTTACAGACTAGTACTTACATTGTTTTATTGGATGATTTGTTAAAAGCTTCTGTTGGCAGAACTTGAGATAGGAGTGGGAAAGGATTGGACAAAAAGAATGAGGAAGACACATTTCTAATGGAGCTGGAGAAATGGCTTTTAAGTTGACAGTGAAGGTGAAGGAGGGTGGAAAACTAGTAAATGTGGAGGGCCATGTTGGGAAATACCTGGGATAAGGCAGTTAAGATAGTGGTTGAGGCAGTGATACAGCTGCATTGAAGGTCCAGGAATGCTATGGTTGTATGTAATATGTTTTGAAGTGTCATGGAATGTAAAAAGGCTAATGCCTTGTCATGGAGAGATACTTCCTTTCTACTTCTGCCTTTGCAGTCTACCATTATCAGGTGTAGTTGTGTTGTATTGCTCATGAGGAACCAGTTGAAATGCATCTGAACTGAAAGCAGAGGATGTCATGTGATGCTTCCATGTTGTAAAAGCAGACTCTGTATCCTTGTATTGAACCCTCAGAAATTTGTAATTTTTGAAACCTTAGCCTGTGCTGAGCCACTGTTTCATCAGAAATGCAAATACCGACTTGCTCCTTCAGCATTAGATGCATAGGTATTTATTTTGATCTTGCCTTAAACTGTACATTGTTTTAGTTGAAAAGCCAGCCATTTTATTAATTGAAATATGTAAAGGTGAAATTTAACACACTTAATATACTTTATTAACTTACTGTACAAGAAAGTTTTATTCACTTAGTCTAACAAACCTTTGGCTTTGTAGTCTACAAAGGAAGTAGCACATTACTGCATATGTCAGGACCTGCAACTGTGTTTGTAGGGTTTCTGCTACATTCTTGTGGAAAAATGTTAACTCTCAGATACTTCTATATACAAATTCAGTACATGAGAAAATTCTTGAAGACTTGTAAGCAGAGGTTGATTGGGTGAATCTTCACTGGTAAGGAATTGGGACATATTTATGCATTCTTGAAGACACAGATTTGTCAAACTATTTAAAGCTTGAAGTTTCTATGATAGACAAAAAATGAGTTTAGAGTAATATATGTAATAACAGTTTATAATAAACTGTTAATTAAATGTACACGTTAATTATTGGAGTTGCAGTAGAATGAGAAAAGAAAACTAAACAGTCAATGGCAAATGTTTACAGTCCTATTTTTCAGGACAGTAGTGCAGCTAATCTGGGAGATAGCTTTTAAAGAAATGAGGAATCCAATTACAGGCTTTTCTGTAACCTTAGAATATTTTCAGCTTATCTATAAGTTTCTGTCAATGTTTTTTTTCAGTTTGCAAAACCTGTTTAAATCTGAAAGGAAGTAGGAACTTTTTTTCCTTTTTTCAAATATTTTTTATTTCTTATCTGTCTTCATCTCTCTCCTGTGAGGAAACTATGAGAGAGATGGGACTCTTCCACCTGGAGAAGAGAAGGCTCAGGGAAGATCTCATCAATGCATATGGACACCTGAAGGCAGCCTAAAAACAGAGCCAGGTTCTTTTCAGTGGTGCCCATTCATAGGACCAGGGAGGCAAGAGGCACAAATTGAGACACAGGAGGTTCCCTCTGAACATCAGGAAGCACTTTTTCACAATGAGTATGACTGGACAGTGACAGAGTTTTCCCAGAGAGGTGGTGGAGTCTCCATCCATGAAGATATTGAAAAGCCACCTGGGTATAATCCTGGGCAGCCAGATCTACATGGCCTGGTTTGGGAACCTCTAAGAGGTCCTGTCCTACCTCAGCTGTTTTATGATTAATCTAATAATGTAATCATAAAGAGAAAAAGTTCTATTTGAGTAGTCTTAACTTGGGGGTTGTTTTAATGATATTAAGTTTGTACTTGATTAAAAATGACAGACTTATTCAATGTTAGTGAGCCATGTACTATCACACTGTAACCACTGCAATGAAGATATGCAGAGCAGGCGTAATTCTGAGACTGATGTCTCATGATGACAGAGTCAGTTATTGCTATGTACCACTGAGGATCAAGCTTGGAAAATGTAGGACAAGAAGAGAAAAAAATGGCCCTTTGAAGGTTATGAGCTCTTGCAAGAAATGTGGGTAGCATTGTCAAGCTGCTTTAGTAGTTCAGTAAGCTGCTGTGATAGTGTCAATATTGCAGTGAAGTTTAATCAGCAATCAGGAATATCGTACTGCATAATTTGCAGTCTGGTAACATTCTGTTCATCCTTCTTGCTCAGTCAGAAAGTAGCTCATTTCTTAAAGAGGGAACTGTGTTTTATTCTGCACTTAGCATAATTATGAAAAGGCATGGCAGGCACATATTACCTGAGCTTGGAAGTCTTTGTTACATGGAAGATTAGTACCAAATAAGAGCAACATGTGTTTCAGCTTTCCTGAGTATGACTTAGAACATTAAATATATATTTAGCCTGGTTTAGGGGTTTTTTTATTTTGCATTTCTAGACGTTTGTTGCTTTCTAAAAACTGTCGGTCAGTCTTTCTTGTTAAGTAGAATTCTTCATCTCACTAATGCAGAAAGATTTTTTAATTTGTACTTTATTTTTGTCATATATAAATACACAAACAAGAAAACCTAGTAAAATAGTCTTTAAAAATGTACTTTACACATGCACACATATATCTGTAATATAGCTTTTTTTCCTATAACCCAAGTATTTTGCTGTTTAAACAGACTTTAATTAGTCAAAAATTAAACAATGAATTATTTACTGTTTTAAAAGCTGTGAGGAATATATATACTTCATAACTATGGTACTTCTATATTCATAGCTATAATGATTGTGTAAGGTTGCCTAACTTCTGTAATTTTTTTTATTAACTAATATCAGTTCAATTGCTTCCTAATAATTTTAAAAAGTGAATCTTCAAGAGAAAGGAGGCTCTTTGTAATGTTACCTAGCAAGCACACATTCATTGGATAATTTTTGTGACTTAAAAGGCTGATGCATAAGTAGTTGCTTATGAGGAAGTAATTTGCAGAAAGCTTCTAAAGCATGAGTAAAAGAAATGTTTTTCTTCCCTTCCTCTGTAGTGTTCAGTGTGGACTGCAGCACAGTGGAATGCCCTCCTGTTCAGCAAGTTGTTTGCCCCCTGGATAGCTATGAAACCCAAGTCAGGCTGACGGCTGATGGCTGCTGCACCCTGCCCACAAGGTTGGTGTCTCGATGGCTCAGTACTTCTTTAACTTATTCTCGACAATTGGAGTACTCCAGATAATAATTCCTACTTCTATGACAGTAAATGCTGATACTGAATAAAAGCTACGTGAAGGAGGTTGTGTCAGTCTGATGGAAATACAGAATCTTGTATTTTTAAAGCAGGAAAAACGTCATCACGGTACAGGTGCATGAAGTTGGTTTCTGCTAAAATTATTTGAGAAATTTGTTTCTCTAGATTGACTTTCAGTTAATTCAATTAATTTTGCAAAAGTTAACTTTTGAAGGTGACAGTAAGGAGTTAAGTGATGGAAATGACAGAAGACATGCTAGGAAAAAAATCTCATCTAGTTAAAGGAGAAAAAGAAATCTTATCTTTTGTATGTGGAGGACCACTTTAAAAAGTGAAAGATGGAACTCTTCGGAACTCTAAGGGAACAGAAATTTCAAGTACTTGGTGCATTTTACTTCTGTTGTTGTTCAAGTAGGTATAACTTAATATAATTTTTTTTTAAAAAAAGACTGTTTTAGAGTTGGTTTTGTTCCACAATTATGCACCACTGTTTGAGTTTGTGTTTTAACAACAAATTTCCCAAAACCTGATTCAAAAATATGCCAAATAAATACATATTCAAGCAAAAATTAACATAAATGAAATGATTTTAACACCAAAAAGAAAATTTTTCTTGTAGCTAGTCGGCTTACTTAGTGGAAGGTCTTTGCATATTGTCATATATCGTCATATTCTCAGCCCCTTGTGTAAAGTAGTAAAAAACCTGCAAAGAATTCAAAAAGTAGATGATGGCAAAGATTGTATAATCAAGGTTGTTCTCTTTTGGATACTCTTTGGGTGCACATTTACTGTGGCATCATCCTTAAAACTCTTGTTTCCATAACATATGAGAGTCTCTTATTGCACGGAAAATGAAAGCTCCTTAATAAAATTAAGGCAGAAAAAGAGATATGGAGAATATCATTTAATGCACTGTTCTGCCTCTTAATATTTGAAAATATATTTCTAAACTTGATGAGTTTCATTTGTAATTGTAGGATACTGATAGTAGTCTGATTTGTATTATCCTTACTCCATGAATGCTACAAATGTTATTTAATTCGGAGTTGGTTTTGTTTATTTTCTTGTTTTCTGAATTTTGTATACCAGAACATGATATGGATTCTAGTATCCTCCCTTTATTATTTTACATATTTCCTGTAAGCTTCTAGGAAGTGCAGTGATGTATTGGTTCAGACCTGACCTGGCTAGCTGGGACTGTGCAGGAGTCTGCAGATTTCATGCAGTCATCATACTGCCATTGTTGCAAATATAGCTCAGCATGTTCAAGACAACTAGAATAAAATGCTGCTAAGGACTGTATTCAGAAAGATGATAAAGTCAAACCAGTCACAGATTGACATTTCATAAATTTTGAGTTTAGATTAACACTAGTAACATCGATACATTAGAAAGATACATTTGTAACTGATACATTAGAAAGATACATTTTTACTTCCAAATATGTTTCAACTTGTTGGATTAAAAAATGATACATAAGCCACATTATTTTTGTTTCACAGAAGTAAAATTATGTTCTAGTTTTATGCAGTCTAATATAACTTGTGGTTTGATTTTTCTAGTGCTTGGATGAAAGGAATGAAAAATATCCACTTTATTCTTTGTCAGTGGTAACTTCAGTGTTCCTCCTATCAGGAAATACAGAGTACCAAGATAATAAATCTTCATTTACTTCAGAAAAATTACCAGTTTGAAGTATCTTCTATTTCTAGTACACATGTGGGAACTGACCTTAAATAAAACACCTAGAGTAAGCATGTTCTTGAAAGTATCTTTTTATTTTGTTGAAAATGTTCAAAAATAAAATCGGTTTGCTAAGCACTAATTGATGTCTGAAGTGCCCTTGTCCATGTGTGTGGCAAGTCAGTGATGAAACAAGTATTCTCTTCTCCTGTGCACAAAGGTCCCAATTGTACAAGCAGGCTTACAGCATGTGAATTACTTGATAATTGTGAATTCCTGAGACCTCTTTAAAATCAGTTGTTGCACATTCCTGGGATCAGAGTTTAACAAGAGATCAGAGCTAGGATAGATGAGTATTTAGCTCCTGGAGTCTTAGGATCTGATCTTATGATTGAAGGGGGTTTGGTGTTAATACCTCTGCCCTCCTTGATGTATAAAACTGCAAAATACCTCCATAATTAGCATAACCTAGTATGTCTGCAGGCAGGTAGAAACAATTGTAGGTGTCTTGTAGTCCTCCATTATTTTTTAATTTCATGGCTCAGTCTACATTGCTGCATGTTGTTATTATATGGGTTCCTATTTGGATTGCCTTAAATCAGCCAAAGCAGTAAGACACTTTTTTAATGGAGTGGGTGAGAAGGAAAGAAGAAAAACTGAATCTGGCAGCAATGCAATATGATCGTATAGATGCTTTACATGTTGTGTGCCTGCTATAAATGTATTTAATTATTTTGATTTTCATATACTACTGGGCTTCATAAGGAAGACAGTGCCATAGTCATCATTCATGCGTTGTAAGTAAAGATTTCATTTGAAGGTGGGAATAAAGGAACACAGGCATGGGGATAATAGAAAAGAAGGCTTTAAAAAAGATTAGAGGAAAGAGAAGTGCATGTATGAAAGAACAGAAAGGAAGCAAAGTAGCAGTTACTTGGAACATGAAAATTAAACAATTTGACTTTCAGGTTCAGTGTTTCCCCAGATTTGAGGAGACACCCTTTATATTTGAAGGATCTCTGTGAGACTTGGATGTCAAAATTATAGAAAAAAGTGCAGATTTATGGATGAATGAGTCTACGGTAGGAAAATGGGATTGTTTTCCTTAATTTCAAAATTTCTTAATAAAATATTAGGGATGATGAAATATCAACCTTACCTTTTCTGAGATTCAGTTTAGAATCACCTGATTGCATATCACATCTCTTTTTCATTGTTAGAATGAAAGTGGCACTGTAATTTTTTAATGTACATTTGAGAGTAATTTATTAAAAGCAGACATTTTATAAGGTCATGGACTTTGACAGTCATTTAGACTTCATGAAATTGTGTTTTTAAGACTATGAACTGTTTGAAGATAGTTCATTTACTGCCACTGAAATAAAAGTGTAATACAAGCAGAACCAAAAAAGCAATTAAAGGAGAGTGCCATGGTTAAGGACAGATGACATGTTACTGAGCTGGTTAACAAGTAGTTGATAATTTCATATACAGTAGGAGCAGATTGACTTCTGCCTCATGTCTTGTTCTTGGTGTGTTTCTTGTACATAATGTGCTAGGAAAATGGAGATCCTTAAATCAGAAGATAAAGTGGCCCTTTTTTTTTTTTTTTTTTTTTTTGTGAGCAAACTCTTGAAGGTGTATTCATAACAATGAAAGCTCCTTGAGCAATGCCAGGGGAAAAGTGGGAATAGTTAACATCTGATACCATAAATTCTTGTTCTTGCACTCAGAGGTTACCTTTAGTGCCACACTGATTTCTAATGCAGTGATTCAGACAGAACAGAACATACTGATTTGGCATCAACATCAAAATACCAGTTGCTTCGGCTTTCATCAGGCTGTTATGAGACACGTATCTTAAATTTCCAGCAATTATGTTAAGAAAGCTAAATGTTTGGAAAACAGGAAAACAGCTATTATGTTAGGAAAGCTTAGAACAGTCTGTCTCTGGTCTTGGTAAAGATGGTCACTTCTCCAAGCAGGTTGTTGAACAAAAAATGTATTAGAGCTCTTACAGAAAACATTACTGTATTTTTTTTAATGTAAGTTTGTGGTGTTCAATTAGAAAGTTGAATGTGATTAATATCAAGTTTGCGGAATCTGTTCTCTTCAGGTGTTTCCAGTTTTTCCTGCTTAAATGAAGTGTCTTCAAATTTTCAGATTCCTTTGGGATTTTATTTTTTAAGTGTAAAAATCTTTATCAAAATCTGTTTCATTTTTTTATCTGTGAAAAATGGAACCAAGGCAGTGATTATAAGCAGCTTATATTTTTATTGCTCTCATAGTTTTGTCCGAGTCTCATAAGATTTTTACAACATAGTATATGGCCTGTTTAGATAGCTTTGCACCAAATATTTTTTTATTATCTTTTTTCTTTTGTGACTGTTGTCAGAATAATTTGGAAGTTTAGTCTTTATTAGGTCTCTGTTTCTTGCTACTGTTTCACATCCCTGCTTCTATGCTGTCATCTATTACAGATTTGGTAATTTCAAGATTCATTCACTGCTCTGTTCTCAGAGATACTTCACATACACTCTCCTCCCCGCACCCCTAGCTATTCTTGGTCAGTCTTTTAATAAAACCAGATAACCAAAAAAACTCCAAAGAGAACAGTGAGATGTTAGCACTGTGCCAATATTAAAATGAACAAAACCTAAGTAATTGAATCTGATTGTCTTATCAGTTCTGAGAAAAATAGTGGGAAAACTGATAGTGTTGAATTAAGGATTAATGAATGTAATTATAGCTGGAAGCAACCAATGTAGCTGGAATCTGAGATAGTCTTCTGAAGATACTAAGCTTGTCTTAAAAACTTGACTATCAGAGTGCCTTCCTTTTTGATTTGTCTTCCATTGTCACTAGTCTTTTTCTTTTCTTTTTAATTGGATTCTGGCATTAAACAAACATGAAAAAACAACTAGGAATCTTTATTTTTTTACGGCATTTACTTCATAAAATGGTAAACATATCCCCTTCCCCAAACTGCTTAACATTGAAGGACATTTGCCACACCTCCCTCAGATTTTGGGAGTGACTCGGTCTCAATGAGTCAGCTTCATTATCCTTAAGCTCCTGAGAGGAACTCTTGCAGCATATGCTGGCTTGAATATCTTGCTGATAATACAGGATATAGTTGTATTCTTCTAAGATGAGAGAAGCATCCTGGAGTGTGTTCACTAAATCCCAGTAATAAGTTTGCTTCACATGCTTCTTAAAAACTCACACCATAATGCTGAATATGTTCTAGATTTGAAAAAGTTCAGAAAAAATTGATATGTGTTTATCTCTCAAAATTTTCAGTACTTTATTTTCTACCTGAGTCCTAGCTTTATAAAAAGCAGTTTCAAGAATGGTGTGGTGGGATGAGGAGAAGAAAAAGCAATTGTAAGTTCACCATAACAAGAGCGGATAAATTTCATATGCCAGAAAAGTGATGAAAAGCTTTTTACAGATAGAGTCTTGCAAGATTGGAGCTCAAAAGGCTTGGGCTTGTTGGATGAGCAAATGAAGACACTTTGAATTAGGCCATTTCACTGTCACTTAGTTACAGATAGCTGAGTTGCATTAAAGATGCAAACCTCTCAGTTGGCTGAAGTAGCATGAAGGAATAGGATTATATCTGTATTGTTTAGAAGAAAACTTCTGAAAAAAATTCATGAATGAATTAGTCACAGAATTCCTTTTTCCTTGTTTAATAGTCTTTGCCCTGTGATTTTTTCCTTGTATGTGGCTAAAATGTCTCAGTCTTGGGCTGCTGTGAATGGCAATGCCACAGTTTGATCTGGTAAAGAAGTGAAATGTGCTAGATCAGCAAATCCAAGTGTTAAGTCTCTGGATGATAAAATCTTGTTCTACATTTTCATCATCTACTCAGCCCCGTTGGAATGTCAGAGGGGCAATTAATATGTGCATTAAAGATTTACTTAGAAAGCAGCCCAGTTCTTCCCCCCAATTTTTACATGCTTTTATTTTGATACAGCTCATGAAAATGAGTAATACCTTGATGTAGTAGGAAATAGTTTTTTAGATAAGGTTTAATTTAAGCAATATCTGGATAGAAATGGAATATAACTTGTAAAGAATGAGACTAGAAATTTCTATCATAATTAATTACCTTTCAATTTATGGCATAGTAGGAAGAAGAGGAAATCTACAAAAATGTACTTCACTCTAAGACTCTTAAGAGAATGCTCTTTATCTGTCCTGTACTAAAATATTTTTAACATGTGTGCATTTTTTGCAGTTCTGAAGGTGTTATGGCTAAGTAGCCAGCTAGATTAGCAACCTTGCTCTAAAATTTGAATTGCTGAATTGATTTTGATTCCAAAGGAAGAAATAATATTTTATTACTTTTAATCTTTTGTTTCTAATAAAAACTTGTGCTGTCTCAGGCACAATATAGATGCCACTTTAGAAATTCACCATTACCAGTTTCACAAACCTGTAGATACGTTAAAGGACATACTGTCTTTTCATGTAAGTTAATTGAAACAAGACTCCTGTGGCAGATGATTATGCAAAAATCACACCTCTTTAGAGAGCATTTAAATTAATTAGTGTAGTGATAGGGCAAGAGATAATGATTTTAAGCTAAAAGAGAGTAGATCAAATTAGATATTAGGAAGAAATTTTTCACCATCAGGGTGGTAAAACACTGGAGCAAGTTTCCCAGAGAACAAATAGATGCCCCATCCCTGAAAGTGTTCAAGGCCAGCTTGGATGGGGCTTTGATCAGCCCGGTTGTAGCGGAAGATGTCCCTACACATGGCTGCTGTTCAATGATTCCATGATCTTTTATCCTTCTAGATGACTTTGTCCAGTAAGCAATTGCTTTTACTTTATCTGCTTTTATGGCACTTGGACATGTTGTTATTGTGTCATATATTGTGTCCACAACCTATCACGGCATTAGACATATCAGCCAGTGTTGTGTATTCATGCTGCACCAGTGTCTAGGCAATCTAGTGCCAGCAGCACAAAAATCAGCACAGTTCTTTTCTTCTCATTCTGTGTCAGCCAGCAGAATCATAACTGGGGAGAAGTATACTGTTGTAGGTTCCCTTAAAGCTGTTATCAAATATATTTGCATTGTATTTGAGAGCACCTGTACACAGCTAGAAGGAAAATGGTTTTATTCTGACGACATTTGCAGAGGTGACCTCTGAGTCCCAGGTTAACTTTGCACCTATCCCATTTAGAAGGAAGGGTATTGTGTGCCCGTTCTGTTCATTCTTCTTAGCTGTTTGGCCGTTTCAGATCATCTCTGTGTCTTTCCTTGTGAGTCTCATGTTTGTCTACATTTTCTTGGGTCTTCCTGTCTTTAGAAGACCTTCATTTTATGATAATGTTTTGGTGTTCTGTACACCATTCACCACTTGGATTTCTTCAATCTTTGTTAGAGAACAGTCATGATTTTCCAGCAAGTGTAACTTCTTTATCTTTTCCCCTGTATCAGTCACCTCTCTTAAGCAACTTTTGCTGATACAGAGGTCTCCCTTGTATTTGTTCTAGAATTTTAGATCCTTCTCCTCCACCCATCTCACCCTCAAGAATTGATATCCAAGAGAAAGTGGTTGTGGATTCCAGTTTTTGTTAAAGGAAGGTTCAGCTGGAGCTGGTAAGACCAATCATTGATCCGAGACCTATACCTTCTTGAGACTTCTATTTAGGGATTGGCTTCTGAGTAATCTGGGTAGCTGGATCAAAGGTCTGTGTTAAGGACTCTGCAGAAGATTTTTTTATGCCTTCAGTTCTGTCGTCAGCTACTTAGAAACTCTGGTTTCTAATCCTGGCCAACTTGCTCAGGCTGTTTTTCCTGCACTTTGACTCCTGCAGATCACTTTGCCATCTCCAGTGTGTCAGTACTGTGGTGGTGTTGAATTGGAGGTTTCCTTATTGAAGAGGCAGGTTTATATTGAAGGAAAGCTCTACATTGCTGACAGCCAAACCCATCACGTGTTCAATTCATGCTTTTGTTTAATGGTGGGTGAATAGATCACTGTAATTTTTTGGAAGTTTCATAATATCTGGAAATGGATGTTTAGGCATTTTCATTTTAGTCTTTGAAATACTCAGAAGTTAGGAAATGGTGAATATTTTTCCCAGGAAAGCCATTTTGCTTCATTCAGATCTGCTGAGGTATTCAGTCCTGCTTACAGACTGCACTGTACTGAATATCCACAAAACATGAGGATAACAGAGCATGATGTGTAACCTTTCTAGGTGACCCATGTTTCATGACTGTCTTCTCCTGATGTCTTCCAGGAGAGGTAATGAATTGCTGAACTCAAGCATTCTCATGAACTCAAAGAGTTCAAGCATTACCCTTACATCCCTACCACAGCTGCCTCAGGAATTCCCATGTGATGGTAGTTATTGCTGTGTTGGCATTGATCCCTCACCATGTGGGTTGTTTTGGCCAGGAACCATATTTTCCTGAAGTACACAAATGAGGAAAAGATGATATGTTGGTTGGTTGATTGGTTGTTTCTTTAAAGCCGTCTCAGTAAAACTTGAACAGAAGCTCTTGAAATGCGATGCGTTTCTGGAGCCCGATGGCTGACTCCTGAGTGTCAGAGACTTCAGACAAGGAGAGGAAACATGACAGCATTTGCAGAAGAAATAGCATGTAACTCTTTCGAGAAAAAGCTGTAAGACGTTGTAAGTACAGAGGTCCCTGCTTGCATCTTTTATAAGATCAGCATTTTGTTGCCTGTATGATCTGTTAAAAATACACATCTGTGGTTTTCCACCAACTTCTAGGAAATATTGAATTGGAAAACCTGAAAGACAATGCCACCTAAAGCAATAACATTTCTCAAGAGCAAATCAAAGAACCCCATTTGTGCTAGGGGAGGAAGTATCAATGATAGCTATGCAAGCAATTTCCTTTTTATGGAAAAATACCTTTAGTACTCTGACCATGTGCTGAGTTAATGGTATATTTATTTCTCCACTGTGAAAATGGGAAAGAAATTTTAAGCCAGATTAATTGAAGTGCCTTCTCATTGCATCTACTTTTAGGTGGCGCTTTATGCTTGAAATTAGAATGAGGTTGTAGTGTCTATAGAATTTGGGTTTGTTTCCATTCTTTATAAGCAAGCTGGTGTTTGAAATCTTTCAGCTTTTAATAAGCTGGTAGATGCATGTTTCTGTTTCAATTTTTCTCACTTGTCAGTCTAACAATTAGTGTGTACCTTGATCACACTGAGTATTGTTTTTCGTCTTTCTCCTGAGACTTCCCACTGTGTTTTGTTTCATTTATTCTACTTAATCAGCTCTTAGCTTGTTTGGAAATTAAATAAGTGATTTAGTTGAGAATAATTTCTGACTTGAACAGGCAAATTTCTGTTTGCATCACAGAGATCAATAATGTCTGACTCTTGTCTTCGGACTTGCAGGTGTACAGAAGTCTAGGGAGACCCATGTACATAATAAAGCAATAGAATTATAATTTGGATGCTTGCATTTTAAAAGGGAAGTGGATATGAGAATTCCTCAGCAGTTTCCAATGGTACTTGGGGCAGATGATACATTACAGAGGTTATATATGAAGAGTGTTGTGTTTCCTCTTGAAAATAGCGGGAAACATCATGTCAGAATTCAGCAGCCACAAATTCTGCTTCTCTCTTCCTTCTCAAATTGTTGAATAATTGACACTGAAGGTCATGGACCATTTTAAAATGAAAAGTTGTTTCTCACTGCAGTTCTTTGAAATGTCATTGATGAATTTCGGTCTGATTTCTACAGAAGTGTTATAGTTCTTGCATGCATGGTTACTACTACACAGAAAGGGTCTCATTAGTTGACTGGAATTGTTTGGTCTCAAAAACAGTTAGGTTTGGAGCAAATTTTGGTCTTTGTTTTTATTCAAGATCAGATTGAATGGGACTCTGAGCAACCTGATGTAGTTGAAGATGTCCCTGATCATTGCCAGGGGTGGGAGTAAACTGGACAACCTTTAAAGGTTCCTTTCCAACCCAAACCATTTTTTCTTACCTTTACTTAACTTGTACAGAATTGCCTTCAGGGATTTGAGAAAGGTTTTTAATAGTAGGAATGGCATGGAAAAACTAAACATCAAATAATTATTAGGATTTGGGTTTTTTTCTTGCAAAGAGGAGAAACTGGTCATGAAATTCAACAGTCAAATAAACAATAATGAATTTTGAGAGGGTTGGGGGGTTGCTTTTTTGTTGGTTTTTAGGGTTTTTTTGTTTGCTTATGGCAAAGCCATCTTTGATGGCTTAGTTGTAGGGAGATATGTCATTTGGGAGTTTGATAAGAAAGTTTAGAGTTACAGGAATATGGAAGTTTATGAATTACTTATAAAGCAATTATCTGTAATTGCTGATTTTTGACCGGAAGTGCTCAGAAATTGTGTTTTAAGAGGATCAGATATTTATAGTTGCTCATTAAACAGTGGTAGAATAAGAAAAGAAATACCTTTTCATAATATCAGAAAATTGACATTTATATAATATCTTAACTGGTACCTTATTTTTAGATTTGAAATGTTTGTTATATTATGAAGGTGAAGCTGATAAACCTAAAAAAAGAGTAACTGACGTACACAGTGGTAAAAACCAGAGACTGTCAACAGAAAAAAGCACCTGCTGGTATGGCAAAATGTGTGGAAAATACAGGGTTGAACTAGTTGTATTTTATTTCCTATACTGATGAAATCAAAAGGGTCTATACATATATTTGTGTACTTGAAAAAAGTCAGCACACTTGAAAGTCAGTGCATTTGACCACTGATTGTATTGCCTATTTGGCATCACTCTTTTGTGACTGTCCTCTCCTGCTGTCTTGGCCGTCAGGGAAACAGAGGAATTGCTTTAATATTAGTCAAAGGATGAAATGAAGTCTTTTAGTCAGATGAACTCTTTAGATCCTTATCAGCCTTGGAATCTACTTGAGGTGAATGCTGATTTTATGACAACTTCCCTTGCTTAGTGTCTGTTTGCAATTTCCTAATGCTAATAATATGCAAAAGATGCACCAACAAAGTTCCCTTTCATGGTATTTTAAATTAAAAGCTAGATAGTTGCCTTATGTAAAAGCCCCCTGTGTATAAAGATACTTGTGGAAAAATTCAGTATTATGTTGGGTGTCTCAAACAATATCCAGATTTTTAAAAGGAATTCTTACTTGGGAGCACACTAACTTTGATTTCTCAGTAAGTAAACCCCCTGAAATAGGAAGAACTTTCATATGAGTCTGTTTACATAGTAGTTATATAAAACTTTTGAGCATTTGCAAACAGTGTCATATTAAGTGTTATATCCAGCTTCCGCAGTTTTTCTGTCATCTCTCTTTAGAAGTTTATTATTGACCTTTGAACTGAAATACTGAAAGATTTCCATGGAAAAATTAATATTGTCATTATTGATTTTCTGAATACTATCTTTGAAGCCAAAAATGCATGAAATAGTGATACAGAATTTGTAAGCAAATCTCTCCAGTCTGTCTGACTGAAGATTTAGGAAAATTCTAGTTGAAATTCGTGTATGGTGGTGTCCCAATGGCTTTGGCTCTGCCCGTAGTGGAGGCAGTGTCTTTGTCCTGTCTGCTTAACTCATATTGTGGATTCAGGTGTGAATAACTTGAAAATAATTCTTCAATAATTTCATGAGATTGCTATGTCAATATTTAATTTTGCTGTATTGTCATTGCTTACATTATGTGCTTGTTGGTAGACAGGGTCTTGTAGTTAAACTTTTCTTTGTCACTGTCAAGCTTTGATAATGCTCCTTTGAAAATTCCTAATTTTACAGTATCCTTAAGTGCTTATATTAACACATCTGTGGAAGTTTTATCTAATACACTGACTAATATAAGTGTTAACAATGTTAATGCAAATTGTACTTGATTGCTGCAAGGTAGGAAAAAAAAGGGCTGTGATAAAATCTCCACAGGAATGTGATGTATGTTTCAGGAATGCTTTTCTCTAGTCTCAGTGCTTTAGACTTTAATTTTGTTTTGATCCTCAAAATAAATATCCCTCTCATCAATACACCCCTGCTTCAACCCTCCCATTCACTGATAATACATCTTTTTTTCCTGGGTGCCTGTTCTTATTTTCATAGTCATTATGCCTTGTGCCTGGAGAACTCTTTTGATCCTACCATCAAAACAGCTTTTCTGAGGCTAAGCAAGCCCTTCTCCCTTTAAATCTGTTTAACAACAGAAGTAAATGAACCAAGATAATTGGATTTGAAGTAAAAGTTGTCATTTACAAGTATTCAATTTGATTTTTTTTATCCTCTTCCTTTTTGTTTTTGCACTTTTGGGGACATAAAAAAGCAAAGCAATTATATTAAAAAAACCCCAAACAACAAAAATCAAACAACCCCACCACTAACACACCTGAAACATAAACTAAACTGGTAACGAACTTACTTATCTTCTGAAGAACTTAAAAACTGATTTTAAAAATCAGGTCATTTATATTACTGAAGGAGTCACCTTCCTCAATCTATAAAGCATTGATTAATGTGCATCATCTCATTTCTGCTTCTTTCCATACTGAAGTTTGCCTTGCTCAGTTGTTGAAATTTCTCAGGTTGCTGTTATTGTTGGGTGGGTTTTTCTTGGGGTGATGGTATTTTGGTGTTGGGTTGGGGGTTTTACTTGTTTCATTTGGTTTTTTAGCCTGAAGAACTGGAGATAATTTCTTTTATCAGTCATGTTGATTCTGTATTTACAAAATTTTAGTGCAGCAAACCTCTTCCTTGGGATTCCTGGCTCCTTCCAGGCCATGCCACTACCTATTCAGGTGCCATAAAGGCTCTTGCATTACTGTTTGATTCCTGTTTGTCTTTCTGGGCCCTCTTGTAAGGTAACATTGTACTCTGGTACAGGGCTGTTCTTCCTTGTTAAAAGGACATGTTCTTGGCTTGACTTGAGTGCTATTATGGTAATAACAAGCCAAGAGGCTTGTTTCCTTGCAGCCTTTGCTAACAAGGTGTGTCAGGGGCAGGTACTGGGTGCCAACTTCCCGGTACCTCAAGTGCTGCTCTCCCTTTAATGCTAGAACTTTTGGATGCCACAATGCCATTTGATGTTGCAGGGGTGTCACTGCAGGCCATGTGAAGGGGGGAGGTACCCTACGGTGCAGTCTTCTCTTGAGGCAGGTTTCCTTGCTGCAGCTTCTGCTGTGACTCTTTTCCTTGGGCAAGCTATAGTTATGGGGGAGCACCTCAGGACCAGCATGGTGCCTTACTGAGCAGCAGTCGGAACAGCTGAATTTTAGAGAAATTACCCTGAGAGGGACCATGGCTACTGTCAACAGGCTTAACTCAAGCTGACCTGCTGAACTTCTTCAAACCTAATATTCCATTACCAAGGGGAAGGTACACACAGGTGGATAGCTGCCTGTGGCAGAGCACGGACCCAGGCTGCAACTTCTCTTCCCTCCATCCCTCTGCTCCAAAAAGCACTTCAGAAAAATCTAGCTCTATAAAGCTCATCTTGCTCTCTTGCTGAGAATGAGATGGCTTATTCCAAATTTCCAGATGTTGTTTTGGCAGCGTGACAGCCATGCTCAGCTACCAGAATTCCTTGGGTTTCTTTCTGACAGACTTCTGTCTCCAAAACAATGTTTTCCATGCTAATAGCCTGGACAATGGTCAAAGGTTTTCCTAGCAGAGCTGGCTGAAAAGAATGCAGACTATTTAAAAGTCCATCTGAGATAATTTTCTGCTTTGACATTCTCCTATGCATGGATTATGTTTTAACCAAATGAGAGGTCAATTTATAAAATTTTGGAGTGTTGAGGTTTTGTTTGCTTACACTGTGAGTATGCAAAACATTCATTACTCTGAATAGGAGCGAGTCTTTTCTGCAGAAACCAATGTTGGCTCCCACCAGTCTTTTAAATAGCTCTTTCATCCCTCCTTATGGAAGATTGTCTTATCTTAAGTTATTTAAAGTGATGATTCATAGTTTTTTGTGGTTTTGGGTGTTTTGGGGTTTTTTTAAGCTGTTGACTGGGAAAAAAATGAGAGGGAGAAAATACAAGTTATTAATCTAATTATTTAATATTGCAGTTCTATGAGTTACAAGGAATGTGAGACAAAAAGAAAGAAGATACTTCTGAGAACGCTTATTGTGAAGGCAGTGGAACTTAGAGTGGTAATTTCAGCTCATGAAACTTGGAAAATCAAGGTCCACAACTATTTTCCTAGTGTGTGCTATTTTATTTGAATTTTCAGGAAGTTTGATCTACCTATTTTCCCAGCAGTCATCAGGTTGTTGAATATAGAATTAGTGAAGTGAAACTTCAATCTTTATTTAGGCTTTTAATACCACTTTCAGATTGCATTTGCAATTTTTTTCTGTCATGGATGTTTTTAAGAGGTTTTTTTTAATATTATTATTTTTCATTAGTAATATGTAGGTAGTTATTTCTGGGTTTCATTCTTCTCAGAAAGGAAAAGCATCTTTCAAAACAGTCTGCTACATGAGTTATGGTACAAATTCCATTAATCTGACAGTGCTAATTTTTCTTTTTCACTGTTTACTAGAGGTCATCTTTTTTCTTCCCCCACCACCATCTTCCTGTACTAATGGGATAGCAAAAGTGAGAGATATTAGTAATTCTGTAAAATTATTTACAGAGTCATCTTAAAGGCAAACTGCTGTCACAAATCTTTTGGATTTTTTGATCACATGTAGTAGAAGCCAGAATGCCTTTTCTTTCTTCTACATCTCTGATGGCAAACAACACATGGTAAAGAAAATAGAATTCCCTCTGTATCTGTATTTACAAATAAATTGAGAAGAAAATGTCACAAACAAAAGTGTGATAAATAAAACTTTGTTTTTTGTACTCTTACTTTTTTGTTTAGTCCATTATCCTGTACTGTTATGGAAAGCATAGTATTATTAAAACAAACAGAAAAACCCCACCAAACCAAAAAAGCAAGAAAACTACCAAATCTTCAAATGCCTGCTTTAAAGCTGTTACTATGCTGTTGCATATATGTGCACATAAAGTTAAATTGCTTCTCTTTGTCTTGATGTATTTAACGTTATTCATGAAATGGATATCTCTTTACAGTAACATGCTTCTGTAATTCAGTATTTTAAGAATCCTTTTCAAATACTTCAGTAGAGGTTCTCTGAGATTCCTTGACTTTCCTTGTGAACTTCCTTTTGAGTAATACCTTTTGACTTTTGAGTAATTCCTTTTGACTTTTCTTGTGAACTTCCTTTTGAGTAATACCTTACACTGGAGAATATAACAATTTTATCTAAGACTGGTGAGGTTAAAGGGAGTGATATGAAAGACCTGTCTGTTGAGAGGTGGTTCCTCCTCATTCATTGGATGCTGATCTGAGATGAAATGGCTGCTGGGCAACTCAGGAGACATGCATGGCAGAGGAAAACCAAACTTCTTGGTTTTGAGCATCAAGAATAAGCAAATGCTTAATGGGCTGATGCTGCTTCTTACTAACTGGTTGTTTAATGTGGGGATTATCATGGGATACTTAAAATATTTGAAATAGTTATTTACAAGTAGAGTTCTTACTTCTTTAACTCATAATTACAGGATCTTCTTTAATAGAATTCATGCTGCTTCCCCCTCTAATGTGCCCATTGTTCAGGGCAAGAACTCTGTTAAATATAAACTTATTAAAAGTCTTAAGTGTTTGACTTTTCAACTGTTATGTTAATCATAAAGCAAAGAATCTGGAAGCAAACATGACTGTTGTTTATCCACATTTTTTATCTCCCAGTCCATTAGGCTGTTTTCCTAAATAAGCAAATAAATACTATTTGCAAGGAGAAAGTAGTCCTTTTAGAATGATCCAAATTTAACCACGGTATTTAATATACCTATCTTCCCGCATTATTTGGCGTCATATGTAATTGGTTTCCCCCTCTGCAAACTGCAGCACCATCAACACCAAAAGAGAACTTACGATTATTTTCATTCAGCTTAGATTTAATGATTCCAGTCTTCCTTTCTCTTTAATTTTTCCTAAGATTACACTGGATATAATGTGGCTTCTTAATGAGAGAACACCCATCTGGTGAGTGAATGCAATTTCTGTTATTAGTGTTTCATCAACTTTGATTATTCAAGACAGAATTGGAAAAGAAGCCTTATTTTGCAAGTCTGGAGAACACAGTTATTATAGTTTTCAAATTTTTCCACAGAGCAGAAGAGCACCAGTGGTCTTTCACACTACCACCTTTTTGTTTGCTTGACAGCCAACAGGGTTTGGATGGTTAAAAAGAACCCTTCATGTTGATAAAATAACTTGGTTATTGAGTTAATAGAAGATTATTCTAAGACATGAATATGCCAAAGCTGTAACTTGTGCTCTGACTTTCTGTTTTTCTCTTGCCTATTCTTTCCACCTTGTACATGGTTTCCTTTGTTCACGGGGTTTTCTTTGCTGTTCTTTGGTTTCAGGTGCGAGTGTCTCACTGGTCTTTGTGGTTTCCCCATGTGCGAGGCAGGCTCCGTTCCCCAGATAGTCTCACGTGGAGATGGAACGCCTGGCAAGTGCTGTGATGTCTTTGAATGTGTCAATGGTATGTGAAACTTTCTCTTGCACTTGAAGAGGAGGGGTTTATGTCTCTGGGGGGATGCTGGGCATTTGGTTATTTTTATTATGTTGTCAAGATCTAAGAGAATTCATTTTCTTGAATGTCATTCAGTAAGAAGGAGCTCTACGTTTAGGTGAAGATACTGACAATGGGAAACTGTCATTTTGAAGTTATCATGCTGTTTTAGTTTCTGAAGCACTTTTCTCTGTGATTCAGGGAATTATAGTTTTAGCAAGACTCCCTCCCTGCATGTCTTTCATATAGTCTTTTGTCTAGAGGCCTTCAAGAAGTGAAATTTTTATTTACCATCACAGCTGCTTGTGGCAGCACTGTAAGTGAAAGCATGCTGGTTAGACGGTGGGGGTTGCTTTAAGTCAATCGCAAAGTAATTTTTAACACAGGTGTACAGCCTTTAAAAATTATAAGACAGTGTAGGAATATATTTATTTTTGCTCTGTGCTTCCCAATCTAAACGTTTAGAAAATATTTTAAAACTTTAAATTTTCATGCAACTGTCTCTTAGGTGAGGACTGTTCTATATATAGAGCTGTAGCTATATGCTGTGTACATGGGGAATTGTGAAGAAACAGTATTTGACTATTAGTAAGGGGGAAAATACTCTTGAAGGATTACATAATAATTTCTGACCTTTAAAAATTACAAGCTATTTCAGTATTTATTAATTAATAGTTATCCAGCAATATTTGGTCTTGTTTAGTGGTATGTGTATCAAATGTTTGAAACGGCCTTTATTTTACAATTGTCACTGCAAATAGAGAGAGAGAGATTTCTCCAGAAGTTCTGTGTTATTTACACATAGCAATATTTTAAATGCATAAATGCTGATTAAAAAATAATGGTACATATAATAGGATATTATATATAAAAATTAAGTTTTCCCATATGAATAAAAGAACTTATGTCAGAAAGACTTACAGATTCCTTATCTCATGGACTAATTCTTTCACTATTTGGGTAAGATTGTATAAATGTAACTTATATACTTTTTTGTTTATGTACTCTAAAGTAATACTCATCTTTCTTTGTTTCATATTTGCTTCATTCTGTTAAAGTATCTCTTCTGAATCTGATTTACCTGTGTGAGACACCTCAATGCAACATTTAATTCAGGATTTACTTTATTAGTTTGAGCAAGAAAGATAGAGCCAATTTCGAATATGATATCTCACAGGTACAGACAACCATGCTAATTGCTTCTCTTCAGCCTGCATGTTACTTGTGCATAGTGGTAACAAAACTGTTGCAGTATATCTGTGGTAGCAGGTGTGAGATGGAGCTGTTTAAATTGCCCACTTTTTTGTGGCATCTTCATGTCCTGTTCCCAAGTAGAAGTTAGATTAATTTTTCATGGGTAACAGTGAATTTGGCCTGTCTTTGGCACTGTTGCCCTGGGCATCACTGCCTTATTGTGCACTGTAGCTCACTCCAAAGATCCAAGCTGCTTTTGGAACAAGATTCCTTTTTGCCTCTCAGGCTTTCTATACCTTAGTGGCCTATGATTAAAGAGTAAATTGGAAGAAAAAATGGGAGTTTTTGAAGGGAAGGTGGTGCCACAGAGGGAAGCAGAAAGGGTAGATTGGAGAAAAATTAAGGTTTTTAGGTTTGTTGTACATGTTCTTTAAAATCAGTTTTAATATATTCCAGGCCAATATCAAAAATATCTTTAATAAGTTCCTCTTTAAAAAATAAAATAATCCTGAGAAAACTGAAAAGTCAGAAAATTTGAATACATTATTTAGAAAATCACATTTGTCATTATGTTACTTAATGCTACAATCAAATTTTAAAAACTAATGATGTATGATGTGATTTTAAAATGCTTCAAGCAAACTTCCAGGTGCAGTTATTAATGATGCTCCATTTTGGAAATGTGTGTGTATGTGTTTAATAAATCCCTACCATTACTTTTGTCAGTTTAAAATGAAGAGGAGGAGGGGATGTTCTTAGTGAAACTGATAGTTGAATTCAATATCCAGTTCTGATTTTTTGCAGTATTTTGAAATACTAACAAGTGCAGGGGAGATACAATCAATATCAGTAACAGATGGAGAAAATATTTTACAGTTATAGGTTTAGATCAATTTCTTTGCTTTGTAAAAAAAATGCTTTCAAAGTAAGAAGAATCAAATATGTAAGATCTAGGACAAGCTGTTCTCAGCAGCGAGGGTGGCTAGCTGTTGGCACAAACTGCTGGGGGGATGCAGAATTTCTTATCTCCATCCTTTCCAGTTAGGATCAGATGCCTTTTTAAAACGTCTTTTAATCAAATGTAATTTAATGAGTTTATAGATGGTAAGTGGGTAAGTTGTATAATCAGCATTACCAACAAGTTTCATTAGCTACTTTTGTGTTTTAAAACCTCTGAAAACAAGCAAGAGAATGGAATTTTAAAAAAAAGGTGCTTACTCACGTTAGTATAGTTTTCCTGCTACTGTAACATCTATTGCATTAAATAATTAAAAGAATTAAATAATTCCTTTGGCAGTGGGGGGGAGCAATACTGATCAGTATTACCTTAAAATAAACCATTACAAATTAGTGTATGTAGACTGAAAAAAATCCAATTTCTATATTTAGATAGCCCTAATGATGGTCAGAGTGTTAAAACAGGGCAGGCTTCTGCAATATTTATTGCAATTTTGGGCTAATGTGATAGATGCAGAATTTTATGTCCACAGTATGGGTGGGTTGGCTTTACTGTGTAGGAAAGAGACCTGCTGTAGTTGTAGAATAACAGTGGCCAATGTTGAGGGGATAATTAATAATGGCTGCAAAATACATGGTCATGGACACTGCAGTATGTTCTCTTGGTTGTTTGTCAACAGTTTGGGGACCATTTATTCTTTTGCATGTGTTTTTCCTGGATTTAATATAAAACTGATGTAGAACCTCTAATATATATATAGTGTGTGGTTATCTTTGTTGCTGATACACAGTGTCTCAAACTAGCTTTTTGTTAGTCTAACAGAAGCATATTAATCTGTGGCAAAAGAAATTCTGCAGTAATTCTTTTGCAGATTGTAATGGTGGTGTTGTTATTTAATTATAAATACAGCATTAAGTCAATACACTTTCTTTTCCTGCTTCAGATTTAAATTGGGTGTGTCCTTATGCTTCACATCATATGAAATCTGCTGCTTCTTATAGTTTATTCTATAATTATATAGACATTATAAATCATCAATATAACATTTATTCCTGCTTGGAAAATGATCCTGGTATTTTCATTTAGTTGGTGCTTGTTGTTGAGTAGCTACTGTCTGTAACTGTCCAATCTATGCATAGGTCAAGCTTTTTTTGGGTTGTTTATTTTTTTTTTTTTTGAGTACAAAGGAAAAAAAATTAGAAAGTCCTGAGAACAACTTTCTTATTGGTGAGAAGAAAAAAACTACATTGCAGATAGATTATAATATTTCTGTGGGATATTTTAAACATCATGGATGTATGCAGATATCCAAGTATTTTGCATAAAACTGTTACACTAACTAGAGACATAAAGTTGTGCCTTTTAGAGCACTGCTGTATTTAAAAGCTTTGACTATTACACTTAATGCTTACTGTCATTAGAATGTGCTTCTTGTTCCAAAGGTCAGTCAATTGAAAAGGTCGGTTTTAAGGCATGCATTGATTCATTCATTTTGAAGGGAAGCATCTTTGTAAGTTCTGTGCTGTTAAATGGTGAGAGGAATCAATCCAAAGTTCCCTTTTGACATGATCAAGTTCCTTGTCATGCTTTATTTAGGGTGAGTATTTGAGCCATCGCTGAGCATACCCTGCCTGGTCCTTGGACGTCAGAATAAGGGTTCAGTCAACAATGATGGCTGCAACATTATTTTTTTGCACCTTTTTCCTTGTCAGGAGAAAGGGCTTTACTGTTTAATTTGTAACTTAAACCTTGCAACTCTATAGAACTGTTGGCAATTTAAAGTGATTTAAAATGCAATAGTGATATGCTTTTGTCAGTCATCTGTGCTTAGATGGCTGGCTGTTTCTCCTAATCTTACGTTCTTGATAACCATCAGAGCAAGCCCTAGTTCATGCATATAACACAATTTTAGCCTGAAGGAGACACAAGTATGAATTGCTAAGTTTAAATCTCTGGCTGCCATAAAATAGTATCACTAGAGGCGTAACTGATGCAAGTAAATACATCACTGCTTTTTGATTATGGAAATCAGATTTGCACAGTGGTGTACAGTAGTAAAGTTTTCAGGGAAGAGCTACATCCATAGTCAAATGTCCTCATTTCTGAGAAATGTGAAGTCAATAAAAAGGAAATGAGGCAACATGGGAAATCTAGAGCAAACAATTCCATCTTACTGTATGAAACTGAACAAAGAGGTTTTGTTGCGTGGTTCTGCTGCCCTGTTTCAGGGAAAAAGAGTGTCAGTATTCCTTTGTTTAAAGGCAGGGAAGTTTCTCTGCTTGCACTTACCTGAAAACTGCTCTTCTTCTAGAGAATACTAGATAGTATGTGATTTTTATTTGGGGAAAATTGAGTGAGAGATTCCCAAGATATAGTCTTCTAAAAAATCCTGCATTTTACAGAAGCTAGTTTCTTCTGATCCATACAAAATATATTATTCACCAGGACTTTTGTCTGCTAATCCTGGTGTGCTGCTTTTACTCATGGGGAAGCTTGTAAGGAAAGAAAATTGATTCGACATTAAATTACAAGCATCAACAAGTGAGTCTAAAGAGATTAAAAACTGCATGTGCAGCAAGAGTTCAAGTGCTTGGAAACAAGAGAGAGTATCCAAACTTGCCTGCTCTCTAATTAGGCATTGATGCATGGATATCTTGAATGTAAGCTGCACGTAATGCACATACTGACTGTGAGCTGTGCCTTAGAAATCTGAGAGAGCAATTACCAGGCATTCCTGCAGCTGCTGCCTTCTGTCAGTCAGGGCTTTCACTTCTCAGTAATTTTCCTTGAAAACAACTGCTACTTCAAAAATATTGTCGATTGGTTAGTGAAATATGATACATTACTTGTGTGAGTGGTCATCATCAATGTGTCAGCGTGGTTCAAGGTCAAAGGGACCAGGTTGTTTTCTGCTATGTCTGTGTGTGAGCTGTGATTTTAGAGCCCAGATCTGCCAAGGATGGCTGTGGAGTCCGAATCCATTTTCCCTAGGAGCTGTGGTGTGGGCTTTCATTGCCCTATCCATTGAAAGTGGGACTACCTGATGAATGCATGAAAATAACTGGCATTGATCCTGGGAAGATCAAATTACACCTTCCCCAGGACTTAAGAGTTTGACCCTTTCTATACTGCTGGTTTGGACTGTATTGATAATTGTGTGGTAGTACAGAAGTGATCTACATCAGTAAGACCACTTGGGTGTGGCTCATAATCAGTATTTTGCAACTGTTTCTGTGATTTTTTTTTTTCCCCCTCATTTGAGAAGATAAATTGACATAAAGGAGGCTTTTTTTTTTTTTTCTCTGTGCCTTCTGGCTATTTTCACACTTGCATCTCTTTACAGTGGTACTGCATTGGGAGAAAGATTAAAAATCCTTTTTAATTACACTTCCTGTCATCTGTTGGTGCTCTTGCTCCTCACAGCAATTGCAGATCTGTTATTAATTTTATGGTGCAGAAAAGGATAAAGGTCATTCCACTATTTCTAAAAGGAATTAAGAATGGCCTGTTTCTAAAGGGAGCAGCAATTAGTACTGAAAGAATTTGATGGGAAATATAAGGTCAGCAGGGAAAATACCTTAGAAGGAGGAACGAAATCTAAGTGAAGTATCTCACAGATGCCATCTACCATGGAGTTCCCGTTATTTATTGCATTAATCTTGGCAGTCTTTATTGCACTTTCATTAAACTAACTTTGTATGCTCTAAAGAAATAAGGATTTGACCAAGGTAACAGTCTGTCTTGGAGCAAAAAACTAAATTGTCCTAATACTAATTGAACAGTACTGCATGTACTCTTTGGCCATCCAAAACCACAGATTTTTGTGGTGGACTTCAAAGCAGCTGCTTAAAAAAAATAAGATGCAAAATGCAGCTTGTGAGATGCAAAAGGTAACGAATTATTTGGTACATAGGAAGATTAACATTAAAGGAAGATAATCTGATACCAAAAAGTTAGAGGGATTTAGTTATTGTGGGCTGAGGTTTGGTTTTGGGGTTATTTTTTTTTAATTCAGTCAGAACATCTGAAAGGTATTTGAAAATCATGTCTAAACACCAGTCACAGCTGGATGAAAATTTGGTCTAGTATAATGAAAAACTTGGTCAGTCTGCCAAACCAAGTCAAATGTTCTACATCCTCTGAACCTGTATTATACTTGCCCTAGTCAAATTGGGAAAAGTATGTGAAACAGTGCAAGTCTTTACCAGTTACATTTAAAACAGGAGGGAAAAGGAAAACACAGAAAACTGAAGGCCAGGCAGCCCAGAATTCCTGGTTAGAAATAGCCTGTAGATAAATAGATAAAAAAGATGGGGTAGGGTTTGTCAGGACCACAGCTAGATGTGAAACCAGACTCAAAACTCTACAGTGGTTCACTAGGAGTGGGAGGGTTGTTCAATGGGAAGTAGAGACTGAATTTTAAAAAACAAGGGGTTATTTTTAATAAAAAGGACAAAATCTATTTTACTTGTTTCATGTTGGTTAAGGAAACATAAGATGCTGTATAGATTCTGTGAAATTATGTGACATATACAAAGAATATTAGATGTCAAATGGTTCAGTTCTGCCTGGGTTTTAAAGTTTTTTTTAGAAAGTAAAGTATATACTTCTAGTGTTTACTTTGGTGAAATAGTAATGTTTTTTGCCAAAGTGAATTGTCTTGGTAGACTAATATCTTCAGTAATGTTCTGGCTCAGATACTCCTGGATTTTTAAACTTGGACAAAGTTGCCAATACTTTGGGAGGACAAGGTTAGAATTCAGTGTTTTTCTCAAAGCATGGAAGACCTGTTATAATGCCACACCACAGCCTCATGTTACAGGTTTAGAGTTTTTTTTCCCCTCCCACTATTTTTAACTTCTCTCTTATGCACTAGAGCTGTCTCACAAATGTCCTGGTAATGCTTGATGGGCTGTGCCACTACCTATTAGTGGTACTTTTTCAAATGTTTGTGCCCCATTAACATGCCTATGGCTGACCTGATCACAGCATGTATTTTCTCCTGTGATGGACCGACAGGGACCACTGGGATTTAAACACACTCCTCTGTTATGAAGAACACATCTTGCTTCCAAGGATTGCTTGGCAATTTCAACAAGAAAAACTGTCACTGTTTGGGGGTTTTAGAGCATAGCCAACACCCTCGGTGGCCCCAGCTCTTCCTTTGTTGTCCTGGTTTTTTCCTGCAGTAGGGTCACAGGATGTTAAAAAGCAGCACTGCTTAATTTCTAAAAGGAGTTAAAAGAAAGAAGGGGGATAGCCTTGTAGAAAGTCACAGAAACAATCAAACACTAAAAAACATGACCTGTTGGAGAAAAATTAAAATTGAAAGAAAGGTGTATGTTTTATTTGTAAGGGAGAATGTAGGCAGGGACACTCTGCAGTGTCCTGAGGATGAGTCCTCTTAACAAGAGATTTGTGTACTGGAGGATAGAAAAAAAACTGTAGAACTTGAGGCCTCAAAGATGACAAGTGTTATGAAGCTTAGAGGAAGCTGGCCTCTATTTGTTTACTGTTTCTCTCTAGCCTGAATTGCCCCTTCCATGATTTTTGCTGTTATGATAAATAAAACTGTGAAATTGTTTAATAGGTAGGTTGCATTTCCTCAATTCCTGGTGGTTTCAAAGAAAATATTAAGACAGGGTGTATCATCTGTATTCAGCATCCCAAGGATCTTTTAATTTCTTTTGCAGACTACAGATGCCATAAAATAGTATTTCATTCCTTTAAGCTGTGAAAGTATTTTTAAGTAATTGTATAAATAAATGCATTCATTTACAAATAATAGTTACAGTTTTATTTTAATTTGAAATTCGAGTTTCTCTGTTTCTGGATGACCTTTTTAGAATATGCATGAATGTGACCAGTCCTGTAATTGCATTAATAGGGAATATGCTGCAATATTAAGGAATATGCTGCTTAGGGAAACTAAGCAGTGCACCCTGAAGAGTAAGAATACAAATAGTTTTTTCTACCTAGCTTGTTTTTATATGCTTGCAAAGAAGCAATAGCGTACAGTTGTCCTGTAACATTGTTATGGGCCAATTCCAATGACATGTAACCTTCCCTTTTTAAAACCATTTATCAGCTCAGCTTTTGAAAAATGGAGAGCTTTTCTGTATTTTGTTTATTCAGACACAGGATTCAGATTTATCAGTTTCCTTCCCTTTCATTTAATAGAAAGTTCACAGCATTTACCCAAGTTCCTCCCAAGGATTTGGTACAAATACTTCTTTATACTGAAGGAACATCTGAAGCCCTGGAATCACAACCCTTTTAATCCTTTAAACAACAGAAAATTGTTTTGAATCTTGCTTCCGGTTATGGGAGAGCTGGAATTTCTGATACTACAAAAGAAAATGCCCAAACTTGCCTACAGAGAGCTGATGCCCTGAAGCATCTCATGTGCTTGGTGTAACCGTGCACAGAACTGCTGTTTCACAAGGGATGCCAAACTTGCATGTGTTTCTGAGCTCTTCGGTGACTGTAATTAAAGAAAACCATAAGTATTAGGAAACTACAGAAATCTCAATAACAGAAGCTTTACTTTGGAGTAGTTCAGCCCATAAAACTAATATGTATTTCATTAGATTTACATGTAGAAGGTAAAATACCTTTGAAAACTAATTTGATAAAACAGGTTGTGTCCCTTTGCAGTTCAGATTGATGGAAAAGATTTGAGAAATGATCACTGTTTGTGTAGTGTGAGGCTGTGGGGTTTAGTGGCACTTTTTTGGGCTCTCAATCCCAGAATAAATAATAAATAATGTGGCCATGAGATATGTGGAGCTAAATTTGTGTCAAAACTATTTTTCTTTTACCTCTGTGGCAGGAACTCTAATGCCAAATCAAGACAATTGTAGTTATGCTTGACTTTCATTTGTTCTTCCACTTCCAGAGGAAACCCTTTATCTTTCTAGGGACCATCCCCTCTGTCCTGGCTTCTTTCACAGATGGGCAGGTGTATGGCTCAATCTTGTATTACTGGGTTATCTGAGAGCTAGCAGACTCTGAATTTATGTTCACAAAGCCATGGCCTGTGTCTCATGCCCATTGCTTTGTTGTGGTAGTCTGCATCACAAACAGGATTTGGAGCCTCAGATATGTTTGAACTGCTTTGTGCTATGAAGTTTTGGCAATTTGAATTCCTTTGTGATGCGAGTAATCTTGAAGAATTTAACATGTAGTTTTGTTTTTTTTGGCAGAACAATGAATTCATGGCTTTAGGAAAAGACGCATTTATTTAATGTTAGCTTTATGTTCTTTTATCCTTTGGTGACTGTCAGATCAATAAGGCAATAAAATTGGCGCTTAAGAAAACAAACAAAAAAACCCAATAGGGAACTGAAAGATCTTCCAGCATATTGTGGTGGAAGAAATGCATTATTATAATTTTACAGTGTGTTGCTCTCTCTTTCATCAGGTTTCCACCTGGAGTATCTAAAGCTAGAATTATTTGTTTTAGTGCTTGTTTTGCCTTGACTCAGTCTCAAGACTGGAGTCTTACAGATGGGCTTAACAAAAGCCATCCTTGTCTCATAGCTGGATGTATAGGCTTAGGTCTATAGTTTAGTCTGGATATATACACTTACCATAAGGCTGGATGGTAAAAATACACATATAGTGAAAATCTACAGTCGTTTTTGTTGGAGGAAAAAAACATATTGTTTCCTTACAGGATTTGCAGTTACTTGCATAGTCTTGTTTGGACATGTAAAAATAATGATAATTAATGGGAGATGATATTTCTACTTCTAATGAAGCAGGAATTCATCTCTACTGTTTGGGTATGGGGGAATCAGTAAAAATCTGGAAAGCTGCAATCAAAACAGTGAAGCCAGAAGCAAATGGATTAAAGGCCTTTTGAGTTGTGTTGGCACTTTTCCTTTTTGAGAAGGTTTTTAAACTAACAGCTTGAGCTGCATAAACTTGAAATATTTCTCAAGTGTTTGTTTATGTGAATTGCTTTCTAATGAGGTCATAGCTGTTTTCCCGGACACAGTGGTATTTCCTCCTCTTGCTCTTATTTTTAATGCTGCTTTCTATGTTATGCCTTGAAGACAGAACAGGCATGTAAAAATCAAGCATTGCTCAGGATACTTCCAAGTTTCAACTCTAGTGCTTTGCAATCATTTCAAGTGATTCAAGGCTGGACCACAGTTTAAGCATATGTTGAAAGAAGTACTTGAAATGCTTTAGAGTTTTAAAGAAAATCTGTGTCATTGTCAAGAGAAACTCAGATGTAAAGTTGTTAGCTCCCAAAAGTTAAGAGAATTGGGGTGGATTGAAAGCAATCTGCAAATGCTGATTTTTTCCTTTAAATATATTTCATCTCCCATGTGAGCTTGATCACTAAGCAAAAGAAAATCACCTGAGCATAAAGTGGGCACAGTTTTCAACTCTATGTGGCTAGGTATTACATATGTAAGTAAATAGTCTTTACCATCTGTTCTACAGAAATCAGAAATGTGGACAATTGTCCTTTTCTTTGCTGTTTGCTTCAAATGCAATGAAACATGTTGGGTTTATCTACAGTATTTGATAATGTTGTTGCTGAAATAAATAGCTTCCTGTTTGCAGAACCCTTGTTTTTTCAGACTGCTAGATTTACAGCTTCTGAAAAAACGAGACTGGTGGACTAGATACTGCTGTACTTCAGGTGGCTGCTTTCACAAATTTTGGGCTAGTGTCATAGGAAGCCAAAATTTTATTTTGAAGTGGGGAAGAGGGTGGGGGCTTGAATCATTGAGTAGTATAATGATGCTACTGTGAAGTCATGGTTTCCTAATGACTAATGTGGAGTACTATAGTTGAACATAGATTTGGGGTGTCTACAGTGTCTTGAATCTCAATGATTCAGCCCTAAGCCATGGAGCTGCACAGTGTCGTGGAAGGGGAGGGATCAGTTGGGCTGGTTGAACTCAGTGGGCTTTTCTGGCAATAGGTGATGGAGGTGGGGTAACTGCAAGGTCAAAACCTCTATGAAGACCTTACGATACATACATGATGTGTAGACCTTCATAATCTGGAACCAAAACTCGTTATAATAGTGAGAAGAAGCTGATTAAATCTGCAGACTGTTTCATTGGTTTAATTAGCATCTTTTTTTCCTTTTTTTTTGAATGTTAACAAAGTAAACAGGCAATGTTCTTCCCAAAATACTTCAAAATTTTGAGAGGCTCTTAGTTTCCCACAAACTTTGGCTTTAATTATATGTCAAGGCTCTGCTGTAGATGGAGGCATACAAAAAATACCCATCTTATGTTTTTGAAACACTAAAGGGATCATGTAACTATTATTACAATTGAGTTTTTTGGCGATTTTTTGTGGGAAGTATGGTTGTGAGCTGGCTGTTACAGCTCCAGGTTGCTTGAAAAAAAGAAGTGTTCAGTTCTGCATAACAGATCATGCAGTCACAAACTGTTTGGGTTTTTTTAGCCTATCGATTTTTTAACCTATTGGATAGCTTTAGTGCAATTTATCCACCTGAGTACTAAGCCCCACAGAGAGGAAGATTACACTTAAGAAACATCAGAAACTGACTTTTAAAAACAGAAAATCATATTGTTTCATTTGATGACATTTGAAGTAGCTTCACGTTCTTTGAGAATGAGAAATATTTAACACCTACAAAGAAATACCAGCACTGCAGCCTCTTTCCAGGATTTTAAGTTTTTAATTGAGACTTTTAATTGTAGACAGTTGCTCAAGGTTATTTTGAACAGCATTTTATTTTCTTCCATTGTTGAAAGAGAAAATAAAATATACCATGTTCTTAAAATGAAATTGTATTTTAGCTTACCAAATGAAAGAAAAACCATCTCTTTTATATCTGTTTTTGTCAGTAGCAACATAAGCTTAACTATTTCCTGTTTTAACAGTATCTGTAAAATACTTTTCTTTTTTTTCTTTCAGAAGTGAAGCCAACTTGCATATTTAACAGCATGGAATATTATGATGGAGACATGTTTCGGATGGATGCTTGTCGATTTTGTCGGTGCCAAGGGGGAGTCTCTATCTGTTTCTCTGCCCAGTGTGGTGAGCTACACTGCGACAGATACTATGTGCCAGAAGGAGAGTGCTGCCCAGTGTGTGAAGGTACAGTCTCTTTTTAATCCTTTCTGCTTTTAATTCTGCTGGGTTTTTTATTTTTTACTTGCCTGTTCAATGGAAATGAGCAAACAAGGGCTTTTGTGCTTCTGAAGTTTGCAGATTCCTCTGTAATTCAGTTTATTTCTACATTTTTGCTGTGTCTGAACGTGCTGTTATGTTCTTTGCGGTGCTTCTCTGACCTTGACACTACATCTTAGACATGGTCAAGTGCGCAGTGCTTTTTTGGGGGGGGCCTTCTTGACAAGCAACATAAAAAGCTGCTTCTAATTTCTACACAGACATTTAGACAGGGATCTCCAGAGCTGTAGTTGTGGCCCTGAGATAAATTTTGATTGCTTTGCTACCTGCTGATTTTTCTGTTCAGCTAGAGTCATGCACACAACTTCTTTCCTCTACAATTACAGCAAAGCAATGGGGCAGCAATCCAATGTCAATGTTTTTTCTTTTCTTCCTTTGCTCTGTTCAGAGCCTTGCTAGATCTGCAGTCCTCCTATAAAGGGCTCTGTGGGAAATCTCACATTGACCATCTCACTTATATTAGAAAGTATTGGTGGCATCTTCTGCCAGAATACAACCAGGATTCCAGCAGAGGAAGACAGGGTGATGCTGTGCACTTGGATCTCAACTCAGTGAGGGTCAGGTTATGGCCACCACGTAATCAAAAGGCCTGTGAAGCACTTCTAGTCCCTTTGTTTAAATGTGGACATAGGAATATCTTCTCCATAAGTAAAATCACCTGGAAATCTGAAATCATCTCCTCAGAGGAGAGGAATCTAGTAATTACTGTGAATTTCAAACACTTTGCAGTATCCTTACTATCATTATTCCTGTAGTTCTTTGCAGGAGCAAATAAGCAAGAAGATCCATTATAGTCATGTTTTATTTCCAGCAGAGAATTAGGAAGTGAAGTACCCCATAAAAATACATCTAATACAGCTGTAAGAGCTGGACCATCTCAGTCAGCACAGGATCTGGTGAAAAATGGCTTTTGTTACAAGCTACTGAAAGCTTCACAGATTTAAACCCAAAATTAGGATAATAAAGTATCAGGTGGGTAAGTTAGGAAGTTATTTTTAAGAGTATTTGTATTTTTTATATATATTTTGGTGTATATTTTATATATTTTAGTCTAAGTTTGTATCAGGTTGATACATGGTGTTCACATGTAGTGGAACTGAAATGCAAGTGTTGTAGGTTTAAGTATTCCAGAGAGATACCAATCCATGTTTGCCCTGAGTTTAAAATCTGGCCTAGACATTCATTGCTGACTATACTTGAAGGCAGGATCCTAGATTTTTGATCTTTCCTAGTGCATTTGCCCCAACATGAACAAGAGCCTTTGTGCTGCAAGGAAAAAAACCAAAAACCTGTGCTGTACTGTCATTTAATGGCTGATTGAAAAAGTCTAGAGAAGGCATGTCTGATGTGGTAGATCCACTCCAAGCAAGTGCAGATCCACTCCTGAAGAAATTGCTATATGTGCTGCTGACTTTATAGAATATATAAAATCTCTTGGGTTCGTTTCCCATAATTACTCTTTTTTCTCATATGTGAATATTTCAAGATATGGCATTATGAAATCATTGTGACAATATCTAGATATATAAATAATGTATCTATATGTCTGCTCTATCTGTCCTCTGTCATATTCAGATATGGTGCTGATTTTCCACATTGGACTTGCAGATCTAGCTATGTCCTTTATCCTCTTTGATGATTTAAATATTCAGCTACCTTATTACTTAGCAATAAGTTGTTCTGTCATATCATCATACCACAATAAAATCTGATTTCTCCCTTTTTGCAACGTTTGAATCAGACTAGCAAGAAAACCTAATAACATTTCATTTCAGATTTATGATTTGATGTGTATTAGTCTGCACTGGAAATGTCTTCTTTAAGACAGGTCCTCAGTAAGAATAAAAAGGATAATGTTATATAATTACTAAGTAGTCTTTTTTTTTCTAGTAATGACTGTGGCATAATGTCAAGTTACAGGGTCCTTCGTCAAACCACCTGGTGCTGTATGGCTTGCTTCTTTCTGTTGTGTATTCTTCTGATAGGGATTATGGCACTAAATGAAGAAAGTCTGACTTCTGAATTCTGAATGATTGGATAGTAAGGTACATGGTGGGTTTTACTAGCAATACCTCTTGGTTTAGGCGCATTCTTTTAAGTGAGTCTAGACAGCTGGCTCCTTTAACATATTATAATTACCCTGGTTCCTTTAAACACTTTAAAAAGGCCAAAAATTATGGCTGTGGTCCCTCTTTAAATAACTTTGGTAAAGCTGACACCTAAATTGACAAGATCAAGTATTTTAAGTGGGCAGAATATACCAGCCCACCCATTCATGCTTTTCTAGTTGTTGAAGAGGTGGCATTTTTCCTTCCTCCTCTTCTTCTGTTGGGCATTTCATGACTTGTTGTCAGGGTGATTCGTTGCTTCCTAGAAATATTAACTTGACTAGAAATATCAAGAAATATAAAGGGGTTTTTGTCCAAGAATTCTAACATGGTAAGTACTAAAATTGGTATGTTCTACAGACACAAAAAGCCTATCTTGACTTAACTGCAGGAGGAGTTCTTAAAGTTCTGTAGGCTGTATAGCATTAGGAGATGTAATTTGCTGGTCTCAGTTCTCAGCTTTAAAAACTACTGACCTTTTAAGGATACCAGGAACTTTGTGCTTTCAGTTGCATAGAAGACTATTTCAGGTAGCACAAGTCTTGTATGCTTTTTCTGTGCTTTTTAAGTATTCCTGTATGTAAGTTGAATGGTAAACTTAATTTTTTTGTGTATGATTTGATTTTTGACTAGGTTAAACCATTTATTTACAGATATAAGGTCATCCTAAAACATGAAAGGTACAAAGTTAAGAATTTAGGAAGCATTTAATTTTTAAATGCCTTATTTTCACAACCATCTGGTTTCAGGCTTAATCAGAATTTTACTAAAATTCTGAATATCAGTACAGCTCAGGATGGCATGATGTGTGCCATTTCACTCCAAACATTTGGATGGTCATGAAGTGGCTTAGAATAAGACAACAGCTACTGGCACTGCAACAGGTTTTATCTACATTCAAAATGCATTGTCTTCCTTCCAAAGAGGACTGATGAAACTTCAAAGAAATAATCCAAGTTTTATTCAATCCTTTTTTTTTTCTTCAGATAGGACATCTTATTTCTCCCAAGTCCTTCCATCTTAACACTCCTGGAAAATTAAGTTATAATATATCACTTGTGCTTATTTGATGTCTGCTAAAAAAGATGTTTCCGGTATATTTATTGCTTTTAATCTATTAGATTTGCTTTAATATTTAACTTGTAGTACTGCTTGCTTTGCAAACCTCACCTACTTGCTTTGCATTCTCGGATACTTCATTTCTGAGCCTGACAGTTACCTTTTATTAGCCACCATAATAAGTTGTATACATTCACATAATGTATATATCTTTTTGACTACTAATATCAGTGCAACTTACCACATCTCTGGAGTACTATTATTTCTGAAGAGTAAAGCTGCTTTTATTTCAAGTAATGGGTTAGCATATACAGACTTGCATGGAACTTGAGGAGAAATCTTACACAAAGTATGCTTCCTAAAATTCTATTATTTAAATACCCAGATCTTAATTTGATTGTTAGCAGGTAAGTGGGACTTGTGGCTTTCAAAGGGCAAAAACTTCAACTGAAATGGAATTGAAGACTGACCCTGTTCAAAAAGGTAGTATGTCTCCAAAACTGGGATGAAGTGCAGCCTAAAGTCACTCTTCCTGTTCCAGCAACAGATGTGCCAGAGGCCTCATCTTTGCTCATAGTGTAAAAGTGTTGCAGTGCTGACATGAGTCATTCCAGTGGGTCATGTAGAAATGTTGGTACAAAAAAAGAATCAATAGCTCCAAGAACCATTTTGTCCAGAAGAACAAAAACAAAAAGTGGAAACCTTAACTAAAACATGCCTTCTCTTGCAATTGCTCTCATTTCAGACCCACTTTATCCAGTCAATAACCCTGCTGGCTGCTATGCCAATGGCCAGATCCAAGCTCACGGAGACCGCTGGCGCGAGGACGACTGCACGTTCTGCCAGTGCATCAACGGGGACCGGCACTGCGTGGCCACGGCCTGCGGACAGAGCTGCCTGAACCCCGTCAAGGTCCCTGGGGAGTGCTGCCCCGTGTGTGAAGGTAGGAGTGGTAGTCCCCCTCATTTGCCTTTGGTCTGTCATGGCTGCTGCTTACCTGGCAATTCTCAGTTTACTTTAAAGCTTTGGAGGATTGAGGAAGCTGGTGTGGTGTTGGCTGGTTACTGAATAATCACTGAGTGCAGAAAATATCAGCGTGGTTTAACTATGCCTGTGTGTTGGCAAGTCCTGGTACTCTTTTGGCACAGAGAGTATAGTAAGAGGTGGTTAAGATCAGCATTATTTACTATTTTTTCTCTTAGCTTTGCTTAAACCTTAGTAATAAATACAGGAGAAGTTAGAGGGTCAAAACGTTTATCGCTGCAAAATGTATTACTGCTAACTGGATTATTCCTGTTTTCTTCTTCATCACTGTCATTTAGTGGCAACTAAGAATCTTTTCGTACAACATGGTTTTTGATATTGGACATAATTATTTCGGTGAAACTTATAGAAAGGGATATTATCTGGGAGATAGATTAATTTTTCAACTTTACAATTACTTTTTTGTTTGTGGAAATACATGTATATGGTATAACTGACTGAGATTTAACCTAACTATGAAGTAAAATACTTTCCCAGCCTGACAATGGAAATGTGAAGACTTGCAATCTGAGACATTAAAAGAGTATTTTTAATTGTATATGTAAATGTACATGTTAGAGCTGCATTTTACGGAGTAGCTGTTCATCAGGAAAAACACCAGATAAATTTAGAAATGGTTCATCTAGACCTAGAGCCATCTTCACAGTATGCAGACACTTGTGGGTGCTCATTGAGTTGCCACTTAAGTTTTTCTCATTCCATCTCTGATGTAAAAAAAAAGAAAAGAATTTTGTATATCTACATGTGTCTCAGGGCCCTCCTTGGTTTGCAGTATCCATCCAAGTAAGCTCACTAGGATACTTACTTTTTAGGATAAATCTGAGGAGCATAAGGAATTCTTACAGGTGCTCTCTAACTCCGTAATTTGCATCCCTAGTTATGAAGAAGGAGATTGATACAATCTGTAAAAGCTGCCGGTGAATTGTACAGAATTGCACTACTTGCACTGAATCAATGTCACTGTTGGGAATTAGGTTAACTGCTGTTAATCCTCAGTTACCACCTCAGGATGGGTGTCACAGAGCCTGTGCTGTCACCCCTCATTATCTAGGTGTCTGAGCCAGCTTGGGAAGGCAGTACAGAGAGAGGCTGATAGAAGTATTTTCAACATGTTAACACACTGAGAGGATTTTTTTTCCTCTAATGAGGGAAGGATAGGCGCATGTCTTTATTTTCCTCTTCCAGACTGGAGAAAATAGATGAGTGATGATTGAATTAAATGCATATATATATATATGCATATATATATATATATGTATGTATGTATGTATATAAGCTACTTACGAAAATCTGTGGAAAGCAAACGCAGGGTCAAGTGTAGGCTTCCATCCTTCATTGCTGAAGGTTGCAACATAACCAGGCTGGTGCTTCATTAACACCCCGCAGTAATGCCTCTGCAGCGCTCTCAGGATGCAAGTTAGATCCTCTGGACTATGCTGTGCAATTCTATGCAATAACATATTTCTACTTTTGGAAGAAGATGTAGCTACAACTGTTTAAGTCCATAAAAGTTGTCTTGCAGTTGCTTGGGTGAGTGACGTATGGAGTGCAATCATACTTATGATACAAATGGATAAAAACTTGCACAATAGAATTGTGGAATCAATGTTTAAAGGAGGTCCTTATATCATCTATGTTATGTTTTATTAAAAAATAATCTGGCTTCTTATTTGTTTGTTGAGTTAGTTGTTGTATGATGTATGCTTAATTGTAGTCATCTAGTTTTGAGTGTGTCATCTGGAGAACAGCTGTACTAAATGGTATTTTGGGGAACTCCCTAAGTTTTAAGCTTAAAAGCGTCACATTTGCCTTGGTGGTTTTTTTCAGTGGGTAATGAAATTGTGTAAGTGGTGGAACCAACAATTAGTAGAAGTGCCTCTAGTTCATGCTAGGATGAAGTTTCAGTATACTTAGGTACCAGTGGTCAGAGAAAACCTGAAAACCCTTGAATCCTCTCCTCTTTTTTTCACTTTCCTCTCCCACAACAAACAAATGTAACCAAAACAGATTATTATGATCGATTATTGTAGATTATTTAATTCCAGGAATCCAGATACAGGATTATTTCAAGGATCAAAAAAATACTGGACTGTTAAAACACAGTAGTGGGTTCAGAGGCTAGCACCCAAGATTTAAAAATTTGGGTTTGCAAGAAGCACCTTTGGATGATTTGATGAGAAGTTATTCAGCATTTGAGACTTAACAACTTATCCTGCAATAAAAACAAATTTAAAAGATCTCTGAGGAATGAACCATCAAGGGTACCAGCAAATCTCTTGAAGTTATGTTTTGGGGCATCAAACAAGTTCAAGGCTGTTACGCCTTGTGATTAGCAGCAGGAGTAAAAATATTTAGATACGTGAGAACAAGGTGTTACTGATTTGAAGTATGAGCCCTGTGTGTCTTTCTGAATCTGTTAACATTTTTCTTTGAAAGCCCACATTAAGAAAATCCCAGAACATTAGGAAAAATAGCAATGTTAGATGTTGACTGTCTGCATTTAACATTAAGAATGCGTATCTTGAAATTATTGTTTTAAAAAGGTAATGTTTGAGCTGATGGCAGCAGAGACTTGTGTGTAAGCTGTAGACTTCTGGCCCATCTCCAAGGTCAGATAGCTTCATGTGTCTTAAGCTTTAAATCTGAGATTAGTAGTGTTTCTACTGGGTTTAAATGTGTGGGGTAGGAAACAAGCACTGTCTGCTTTCATTACAATACAGCTATTGCTTGCTAACCCAGTAGGCAAGGAGCTTCTTTAGATTTCTATTCTCTGGTTTTCTCCTTGTTCTAAGGCTGAACTGGAGAAGTGTGCATGCCATGGGAAGACAGTTAAAAACTTATACTTCCTTCACACAGCTAATTTTCCCTGAATTTTAGTTAGGTCATTTTAATGACAACCTAGTCCCATCTAAAATGCTATTTTGTGTCTGCTATCATCCAGCCACCTGACATCTCTATTCTCTTAATCAGGTGAGCTGCATGGATCAGTGCTCCTTTCCCATTTTAAATCAGCTTCTCACTCTTTTTCCTGAGCATTCTTTTTGTTGATGTTCTGCTGCTGATGTGCACTGTGTTGTCCATGACCTGGAGGGGTGGTGGGAACAAGGGAGAATGAGGTCCTGGCTGGGAAGTTGGCTGACAATTAAATCCCTTGATTTTAATGATTCTAATGAAAAAGACGTGCAGTACCTTTTAATGGAGCTACAAGCTATGACATAAATTCCGGGCACATTTTTTCCTAAAGAGGAATTAAAATGCATAAATGCATCATTGTGAGCATTTGATGCTTTTCTGCACACCACCTCATTGCACTTGTATATCCACAGCTTAACATGAATTTTGCAGTGCACTGTGTGAGCAGAAATGTTGACTGTCCTGTGCTCTTCCGTTTGGTTTCTCCATTCTTCTGCTTCTCTAATTTCCTCCTGTTCAGGAAAGAGAAGCAAAATTCTTATCTGGTGTGGGCAAAGGTCTGGCACTGGTGATATTATATAAGTGTCACATTTTCAACTATGCAAGTGATTAAAGGAGAAAAAGCAGTTTACTTTAGTGATATGTTCAATAAATGGACAAAAATAAACTTTGCAGCTGATTTTGAAATAGTAGTTTACTAGTGATTGTAAAGATAAACATACTTCATTTTGCACTCTTCTTTTGAATGACTTCCAGTTCTCACTTAACATCTCAACACTCTCAACAAGAGCATAAACCATAGAGAAAAAATGTAGTTTTTGCAGATTAGTTTAAAATTACTTATTTTCAAACTTAGTATTATGTAATTGCATCATGAATATACTTAGTTTTTCTGCTTTTACTTGTAAACAACATTTCTTGATTCAGCTGTAGCTCTTACTTTTTGCATTGTAGCTCTTACTTTTTCACTTTTTTTGTGGCTACTAATGCAAAATATAGGAAATAATTATTTGTATTTTAGAAACTTAACTATGCATCAGATCTAAAGTAGGAAGAAGTATAGGACCTACTGACAACCCCCTACAATCTTAGTTTAGTTCCTGGTGGACCAATTCATGCCCATGTTTCTATTTAGAAAAAAGTGTTAGATAAAGAATAATATGGAAGACATTTTATATGCTTATCGCAATTTTTAAGCATGCATTTATTTCTCATCAGACTTCTATTTACAGTTGAAAGAGAACCCACTTCCAGCAGCCAGCTTCAATTGTGTGAGCTTACTTTAAGTGTGCCATATATAAGCTCTTTAATATGCAAACCAAAACATTTAGTCAAAGATACATCTATCATATATTTTGGTTTGGTGTTGAGGGATATATTTGGTGTTGAGGGATACAGGGATTTGTGGGAATGAAACTGATGAGAAAATTCTAATCAAAACTGCTTGTGGTTCTGGCCTGGCTGTGGCTCATCCAGAGCAAAAGGTTGTTAGTATCAGTCACTTCTGACTCTTCCTCTCTGGTCTAAATGCTGCTGTACCTGCAGTTCTGCCAATTCAATTATTTCTTGGCTGGTTTGTAATCAGTTTCAATGAAGGACATATTTGTTCCCCTAGATAAATTTACATTCCAGCAGCTTCATAATTTTTTTCTTGGCTTACACTTGCAAAAAAAATTTTGCTGCCAGAGATCACTTATAACATACTAGAAATTCTGTGTACAAAGATTTTTGAAATATGAGCACAGTATGTCAGCACACAAATGTATTCAGGCTTTGAATATGGTAAATTCAGACCAAACTAGAACATTGCTGTTTGCTCATGAAGAAAATCCTGATGTTCTTACTACCACAGTGAGAAAAACAGGCTGTGAGGAGTAAAAACTGAAGTTACCTAAAAGTAGCTGTTGACACTTTTCTAAATTATAGACCAAGATGGAGCAATTATGATATTTCTGTTACTATACAGGGTTGATTTGTATCTGTTCTCCGCAGGAAACCCTTTTCAATTCTTTCTAACATGCTGCTGTACATGTATCCATGGTGTATATCCTGTGTGCTATGCAATACATGTTCCCATGTTGATTAGATGCCCAGATTGGTTTGAAATGTATAATTTTCTGAATTCCTACCTTGGGTTTGTTGGACTTAGGGAAGATGGTAACAGTCACGCCCCTCACTTCAATCTTGCCTGCTGCTGCTGGTGAGGTGCTTGAGATGCTTTACACTGGAGCTCTCTGGGGAGATGGATGAGGAGGAAGAGACAGGAGCACGGGGGGGTAGGTGCATGAAGAAGAGGGGTATTTATGGATGTGGTGTGCCAACACAATGGGTTTGTATGTGGACTTAATTTCCAAATCTGTGGGCAGCGTCTCTTGAGTTGTACTGTAGCTGGTATCCACTAGTATCTTTACCAGCTCTGTTTGATGTTTTTACTAGCTCAGATCAAAGCTAAATTTATTTTCATTATAGACAGCAAAGCTAAAAAGCACAGCCAGTGTCTTGGAAGGCACAGAGTATGAATTCATGTGTGTTTTAAAGCAGAGAACTGACAGAAAGATGCTGACCAAATTCAACAAGAGAAAATACAGCATGCTATGTTGTGAGGAACCAGATTTATTTTGATTTTTGTCTCCACATTGTTTGACCAGAGGTATAGGGGGGAAGGGCTGCACATATGCCATTTGCAGGATGCAGCTAGGAAAATACGGAGAAAATCCCTGTCTCTAGGGAGACTTTGCCTGACAGCCATTTCATGTCTCACACAGAATAGGCAGTCAGCAAGAGACCACCAAGGACACTGTGCCCTCCAGAGGGGTTCTCCAATAGGGTGACAAAAGGTCTCTACCAATGGACTGAAGCTGAACATTCAGCTGGTCCAGAGGTCTCCTGCCAGTGAGCAGACCTTGGGAGGAGCTGGGGGGTATAAAAGAAGTAACTGAGTCACAATCTGCTGGGTTCTTTTTTGCCCTCTCTCTTTTTGCTTGCTCTCGCTCACTCACTCTCCCTCTTGCTGACTGGACACCTGTTGACCACCTCCTGTGTCCTGTCCTACCACTTCCATCTTCCTCACCTGCTCCAGCCATCACCTGTCCTGCCCCTCTGCATTCCCACCCAGGTTCCTGCCTGAGCCACCTGCTTCCAGCCCTATGTTGCCAATCCAGCCCCTCACCACAATCCCTGCTGCAACCCTGTCCAGGGTTCTGGACCTTCTGCCCAATCCCCACACACCTCATGTCCAGTCCCATGGCCGCAGGAGCTGTGCCTGTGGAGCTGTTCCTGTCCAGGAGCTGTGCAGGCTCCTTGGCAGGCAGTGTGCACACACCCCACGCCACGTGGACGTCAGTGGTGCGCTCCGAAGTTCTGGTGGCAACGCGCGCCTTTTCTCTCAGTCTCCCTGCTCTCCGCACACACCGGCCATTTTTTTTTTCCTTCTCCTTCCTCCTTTTCCATCTTTCCACTCTTCTTTAGTTGGGCATCACCCTTTTTGTTTCCAATAAACGGTTCTCAGATACAACATTTGCTTTGCTTGGCTTAATGTTGTCCTGTGGTTCCCCCTTAGTGGAACATGACATGGTTGGAGGAGATTCTACATGAGTCCTGAACCAGAGTGATTGTTAAATAGCAGCTTTCCAGGAGAGGTTTGGTGATTAAGGGGAAAGAACATGTTGAACATGGATTAACAGGCCTTGAGAAGGCAAAAACCATATTGAAATTAAGATTGAGAGGAGAATTCACAAGACCTGAAGTAATCCTATTTGCTCTCTTCCCTGTGGGTTGGTATGTCCCTGGATGACATACTTGGTTCTTTTCTGTACATTGTTTCTCTGATAAAGGTGGAAGCTGGAAAGCATTGGAGAGCTATGAGCACAGTCCAAAATTTGTAAAACAGCCTAGGAAGACAGACTGAATAAATTGGATTAGTTCAGCTTAAAATACAACTTTGAAGTCAGAATGTCAACATAGCAGTCCTCAAGTGCCTAAAAGGTTTTTGTAAAAAAAAAAAAAAAAAAAAAAAAAAAGATAAGACAAAAAATAATGAAATTGGATTATAAAAGAGAAAGATGAGATTTAGAGGAAGGCAGTTGTTGTTGAGGAAAACAAATTTTCCTCTGTGGCATGTTGTGACTAGGATTGTCTTTTTGATGTGTTCAGGGCCTGGCAGTTGTATTTTCAACCTCACTGAAAAGAGATTTGCTCAGGAAATTGCTTGCATAACTGAAAGCAGTAATGGTAATTCACGTGTAGCTTTCAGTGTTCATGCAAGTGATGGCTGTAGCTTACCAATATAGGGCCTGATATATAACTGGGGGCTTGCAGGGGTAGGGTGTTTGGAGGTTTTTTTAACTAAACATCAAAGTGATCACAACCCTTTTGGCAAGACACCTTGATGCAATATGTCCACTTAAATAACTTCTTTCCAGTTACCTGACACATTAAATAAACCCCATGGGGTGTATTAATAAAGACCCAATGTATGAGGCAGGGGACTGGGTACTTTGAGGTGGCTGTTTCCACAGAAGAGAGGCAGAAAGCCTTTCCACAGAAAAGGCATGAAATTGGAGACAGAGGCATATTGAGACACGCTAGTGTGGAGGAGAAGACCTTCCTTTATCCTTGGCCTGTCCCCTAACTCAAGTTCTTCAGTTGACACAGCTTTTCAAGGCACGCACCTCCTTTCTCTGGTGACAGTTGGCAAAAGTAGGCCCATTCCCTCCTGTGGATCCATCACAAAGGATTAGTTTTAAGCTCTGATGGATGCTTCTATATAGCTTCTATAACTCTTGTAGTGATATTGGCCCTCTGGGATTTAACTTCATTTAATCTGTTATCTATTTATCTGTTTCATCATTTGTTTTCTCTTTGTTCTCTAGACTTCTCTTCATTAAGTGCCAAGGCTTAGGCAGTCATACTGGCCTTCTGTGCTTTCCCCGTGGTTTCAGAGCCAATGGCTTATTTTTTGCAGCATGAGGAAAGGATCACATTTCTTCAGATTAAAAGAGACAGCTAGGGAGAAAGGGGTTTTTTCAAGTGCCATAAGTGACTGGAAAATTTTGATATGTGCTCATACTTCTTTTAGGCTCAGACCAGCTCTTCATGGGGGCTGGTCTGGGTTCTTGTTCCATTGCAGCTTACCAGATCCACTGGCAATCAGCTGCAGTTAGAATTGCTGCTTACAGACCTGCTTGCTTCTTGCTAGGCTAAGGATTTTGCTTTCTAGGTAGCATTACTGTGGTTTAAATAGCAATTCCATTTTTAATGAATTTTGCAAAAGAAGAGGGAATATACCATATGAATATATAATAGCACGTGAATAATACTGAAGAAGATACAGTGATAGAAATAACTGTTTCCCTCAGGCCATCTGCATCTGTGGACAGCCATCTGCAAATTGGAATAATAGCTGTGTTCACAGGAAGTAGATATTGGTTAGGATAGTATGATTTTTTTTTTTTACAAGATAATAAATACAAGTGTTCAGCACTGGCATTGATGCCAAAAATGTCCCTTAGGAAAGTCTGTGGTTGCTTCTATTCCCTTGCATCTCTCAGAGGCTATTCAAATAGAAAGCTGATACACAGTAATTGGTTATCTCACAGCACCTCCTTCTGCAAGAGAGCCCTCAGGTACAAATGGCAGGGTGCCAGCATAAGCTGTGAATGAGAAATTAAGTGTTAAACAAAATCCCCTCAGAGGATTTTCATGAATAAGACCCACAGTACTTTGCTGTCATTATAGCTGACACTTTATCTTCACAAAAAGAAATTAACATTTTCATCAATAAAGGAATCTAAACTCTAGCTGAGATGTAATTCAGTTCAGTTCTTTTAGCGTGTCTAGCACTTCATTAAGTAAAAACAGGCAGCAGAGTCCAGTGAAAAGAAATTTGATTCATTCAGGATGAAGTCAGTGGTAGTGAGCAGTGTTCACTGACACGGGGTGTGGGCCCAGAGTCCTCCTTAGAGCATGAAATGTAAGTTATTGTTCAGCAGCAGAGCTGGAGCTCCCAACCAGCCTTCTGCAGAGAACTGGGCTTCTGTTTGCCAGACCATGATTTAGTATAGTGGTTCTAGAGAAGGCAGCTGAGCCTGTTGAACCACTCTATGATGAAACCAAAATGTCCGGTGCAAGCCAGTGAAATTCAGGAAGACTAAACAAGTGTGGAATAACGTTTTCATGGTTTTCAGTGATTTAGCATTGAGTTCACTGGAAGACTGCTGAAAGGATAAATAACCAGTGAATCCTAATGAATATGTATCAGAGGATGTCTCACTTATAAAGAGCCTCATAGATCCTACCTCATAGATACTTCTAATATTTTTCAGCGCCAATGGTTTCCATAGATTTGCCCAAGATGTATACTAATGTAGTGTGTTTATCTTCACTTAGTAAAATAAGTGAATGGCCTTTTTAATGTATCTGGACATTTCTTGATAGACTGTAATTGATTCTGCTTCAACAAGGTGGTGGGTTCTTAGTGTCACTCTACCTAAAATTGTCAAAAAAAGTTCTTATCAGTGTTAATATTCATTTGAAGAGTATACATGCCTGTTAAACCAAAAACTGCTAGAATTGATTATGACAGACAAAAGGCTTTAACTTCACATATTGGGAGTAGAAAGTATGTCTTTTGATTGCATCACTGCAAAAAAGACATATATATACCTCCAGCTTCTTTGCTCTCCAGCAATAAATAGGCTTTGATTATAGTAGTTAACTTTCAAGGAAAAAATACATATTTTAGGTTGGCAGCATGAATAAAATTTGAGACAAAAGGCTGCCAAACTGAATTATGTGTTCCAAGATATTAATGAATATATTTTCAGAGTTACTTGTGACATTAGAATACTATATCACCTAAGTCCTTGCATATTTTTATAAATTGTTACATGATGCTTAATTGTTAAACCCTGATAGCCGACACTGAGAGCGACATTCTGGGAAAAAATTTCCTGTGAGGCATTAGGTATTTCAAACCCAGGAAGGAAATTCTTTAGCCCAGGACTCAGGACTGATATTTTTCATGTAATGAATTGGAGGGGCGGGGAAGGCTGGAATGCAAACTATGAGGATGGAAAACATTTAGCCACTCTTGGAATGATATGAATGTTTTTACAGGAAGCTTAAGTAAACACACATGCTGCTGCTTAGTAGGCTGCAGTTAACATTTTTGGACAGGAGACAAAATTTAAACAAGTATGCAGACTCGAATGAAAGGTTGTTGAGCAGCACACCCTTCAGGCCTAGTTTTGAACCAGTTATCACTTAAAATATTAGGTAAGTTAGACTACTTTTTGGTTGGGTTTTTTTTCCTTTTTTTTTTTTATTGTAAATGCTTAAATGCACTCATTTTGGGTTTCTTTAAGTCAGTTGATGCTGGTTTCATATGATCAAAACATCTTACTTCTTTTAAAGGAGTAGTCTATGTTATGAATTACTACAGAAGAGGGAGCTATTTCACTTTCCCCAAACATGGGCATGTTCTTTACTATATTCAGTGGAGATCTTTCTCCTTGTTTATTATATGAATTTTATTAATTTTTTTCTTTTCCTCCCCGAAGAGGTTTTCATTTTATGAAAACAAAAGAGATGTTGGACATTCTGGAATCTTACTCTGTTGAGCTTGTTCAGAAGGAGTGATGTGCAGAGGAAAAAGCTTAGAATACAATACTTACTTCCCTACTTACAACCAGTTTTGTAAAACCATGGAGTAGCTTTTTCTCCTCACATGATATTACCGAGAGTATGAAACAAAACCTTTTTGGAGTTAAAATAATGCATTCCAAATGGTACAAAGCAAAGAGATTGTTTTTCATGTAATAATGATAATAAAAATACCTTGCTGAGAGGTGAAGCCTGCGGTAGCGTATTAAAGGAGAACAAAAAAATGAGACTGATTAAAGCTGGTTGTGGATGTTACTAAATAACAGAGAGTTGCTCTTACCTGGAAGAAATTTTGCTTCCTGAATAAAAAAACTAGTTTTTAAGTCATGAAGTAAATTCAGATAGTGTTAGGCAAACATGTATTTATTTTGCAGAAGGAAGATAATCAGTACTTGGCAAAAACATACAGAAATCATCAGAAATTGAAATGCTTGTCTTTTGATTTCAGTTCCTTGGTTAGGATTCATCAAGAATATTGTTGCTTTCACTGGAAATGTCCTGGGTTTATATGAAAGTGAAATTCACAGAGTCATACAAGTTGGAAAGGACCACCAGAAATGTTTCTAGTCCTATCTTCTGCTCAAAGCAGGTCCAGTGACAGAAGGATGTCAGGGCTTCATCCCAGTTAAATTTTGAGTATTTTGAAGAATAGAGATTGCACAAGTATCCATGCCCATGTCATAGTTTGATTGCCCACATGGTTTAAAAGGAAGATCAAAACAGCTTTTATCAAGTTGTCTTTTCCCATTTCATGCTTGTGTTTGTTGCCTCTCATTCTAGCCTGGAGCCACCTCCAAGATTACCCAGGCCCTGTTATCTTTGTACCCTCAGGTTAAGGAGAGGCAGACAGCAGCAGGATGCCCCCAACCCTCCTTTCTCAGGCTCATGTGACACCTCTCCAGCCCCTGGCAAGCTCAGTGGCATTGTGACCTACTTGCTCAGGTGTATCCATGTTTCTCTTCTACTCTGGAACCCAAAGCAGGACACTACTCCAGCTTCCAAGTGCTAAATGGAGGGAAACCATCACTTCCTTGTACCTGCAGGCTGAACTGCAGTGAAGGTCCCTCTTGTCCTTCACACAAACCAAAACTGAACTCTCAGTTCTCTCATAATAATCTGGCTTTGTACTCGAGCAGTTAAGTGTAATCTTTCTTTGCTTTCTGATACAAACTCTATGGCCAGAATTCAGATTTTGAACATCTCAGTTCATATTTTGAATATGATAAGAAGTTGGTTATAATTTTTCTTTCTGGTTCCACACTTAAAAAGGTTTCTAGTTATTTAGTTGTCTTTTATATAATTTATGTAATTATGATTAAATCTTCAGTGAATGGTTTGGTTTTAACATGCTGATAAACACTAGAAGTTAACATGATTGCAATAAATTGTAAATTGGCCCTGTGTTTTTTTCGTTATTTTTATTTGTTTTCTAAGGTTTCAACAGTCAGTGGTATATTTCAGTTTTCATTCTCTTCCTTTTTTTTTTTTTTTTTTGGTAGTTGATCAGATTTCTCTAATCCTGAGAAAAAATTTTCCCTTATTTCACTGAAACATGGGTGCACCAATTTCTTTCCATATCTGAACACCTGAGCAGTATCTTAGTGCCTCAATACTCGTCAAAGTATAACAAATATTAGGTACAGTACTAGACCAGATTGATCATCCTGTGTTCTTGTGCTTATCTTTATAGTAGTTCACATTGTTAACAGAAGAAAATCTCTGCTCTTTGTACTACCAGCTGTGTCACATCACTCAGGAGAAGTGGGAGGTCTCAGAAATCAAAAAAGAGGGGTATAGGGATTGGTTTTGCTCATATTACAAAACTATTCTAGATTGAAAAAAAAATCAGTGAAAATACTATTCCACCTTGATATCTTACTTTTTTTTTTAGACAGCCAGTTTTTGTGTTGGTATCATTAATATAGGTCCTTAAGGAGAAAGCTAGCTCCAGGCATTACTTGAATGTCACCCTTCTTTCACCATAAATGCAGCTTGATTTCAAGCTGGAATGGTAAGATTCACAGTGGACTAGTCAGGCTGAAGGTCCACCAGCAGCTGAAATAGCCGCTGTAGATTTTTAAATCGTTGAAGTTGTTTTTAAGTAAATGGCATTGTAAAAAATTATTTCAAATATTTTTATCAACTTCACAGCAAGCAAATTAATAATCTGCACCAAAAATCAGGAGAGAAAGTATCAGAGATGATATATGGAAGCATGGTGTTCTAATAGGAATCTGCCCTTAACTTTATACATAAGCACTTGACATCAGCAAAATCTGCGCTCCATTAAATAAACCATTGTTTTCATCCAGACTCTCTTCAATCCCCTTCTCTTTCTTTTCTTCTCTCTTTCTTTCTATGGTATAGTTTTATTGTTTGTAAAGCACACAGGCAGAAACAGCACCCATTTTTCCCACCCATTGTCTGTGCATTTGTGCACTGGGTCTTTCTTCAGCCATTTCTACCAAGAGCAGCAGTGAAAGCCCAGTTCAGATCGTGTGGTGGTACATGCTTTTTCAAGCTTAGCTACTGCTTGCCTATTCAAATAGCCAGAAGTCTGGCAGAGCAGATCTGGCTTTATTTGTTGAGTCTTGTCTAGTGAAGTGAAAAGGCCTGATTTTTTTTTTTTTTTTTTCTGGCTGCATTTTTGCACATGTGGGGGTAGGGAATGAAATTATTTCTTTTGTCCTCTGTTTGCAGCTCATTGAGAAGCAGGCATGCATAAAAAATTACTGTATCTTGGGGCTTACCTTTAGGGAGAGAAGGGAGAAAGAAACAGATTTGTAAGCTTGACTGGAAACACTGAGGATGCTGAAAGCAGGCCCAAAAGTGGAAGGTAACAGAATAATAAAACACAATAAATAGAGGACGAACAAAAACTTTGCAAATTAATATAACAACCGTTTAAGTTCATCCTTTATAAGAAATACCATATTACTGCTTGTATCAAAGGCACAAAAATTGTGTCCATGTTTCCAAGGCAAGGGAGCATCAAAATACAGATGTTTAGTTCTGGAAAGTCACCAAAAATTATTCAACAAATATATATAGATAGATATATAAAATTATGAATGGTTTTCCTAGATATTAAGTTATACCTTCAATTATAAGGAAGGTATCTGGAGGGATAGACTTTAATGATGGGGAGTAAAACACAATCCTCTTTCTCTCTAGCTTTAGTTTAAACCCGAGTAGATCAATAAATTCTGACTAACCTGCATCTCAACTTTCAGTAGGGCTTTGTAGGCTATTTTTTTATCGACATGTTTTGCCTCACATCTGCAGTCATGTGGTAAAGCTGCAATCTCCTTCAGTTCTCTGGCTTGTGTTACTGTCAGTGAACTTTGCTCTGGGCAGCAATAATGATTCATATGATTTGTAGTGGTTTTAGCTACCTGTGAGTACAAGCATTGCTGTGGCCTTTTTGTCATTTGAAGTGTAAGGCTTGTGGTGGCAGACCAGTAACCTGAATGTAGCTTCAGGGTAGCTCTTGCACTCTGGCCTTTTGCATGTTTGGTTAGAGAACAGATCAATGCTAAAAGTCAGTTTGGTTGCAGAACTAATTTATATACTCAGAGGCTTAAACAGCCAGGATTAATTAGTAGAATTTATCATGATATTGGTATATAGCAATATGTTCATGTTTCCTAAACTAATGGTTTGGTGAAGTTGCAAATGTTAAGTATTAGACATGAATGTGATTTAGTCAGATACTTTACAAGATGAATTTGAAAACAACTACAAAGAGTTCATTTAGGCTAAAAGAAGTCTTGTTGGGAAGTCCATGGATTTTGAAATACTTTGCTCATTATGGCTATTCTTCTACACTACACATGGAAACTCAAGAGCTGTGAATTTAAGAAAGAAGTTATTTGAGGGATCTAGAGAGACATGACACCATTATGCAGACTTCCAGTTTGTACATGAACAAAGCTGTTGGTGCTGTTATATATATTCTATATATATTCTATATTTATTTTTTTAAATGTATAACTACTTTTCTACTAGAAATTATACAAGCAAGGGAATTTGAGTGTTACTCAGAAAGTGCATAATCCGAACCATGAGCTCTGAGAAAAGTTTGAAGTTACCTAACTTAATTGTAGTGTCTTTATTGCAGTTTTTTCGCTCCAAACTCTAGTTAGCTGACCTAATTTTAAAAGGATTAAAAACCTTCATTGCCTGCATAAACTGTTGTGCTGGGAAGAGCAAGGCTGGAGAGAAGCTATGAAAGCTGAAAATTGTGAAAGACAATGAAAGCAGATAAGTTCATTCTTGTAACAGGATAATTTTCAGTTGACTGGAAGGTATGGGTGCAAAAGCTGCCTGCTGGAACATAGCCAATAGGCACAGAAATCAGTATTTCGTCTAACAACTTAATCTACATTAAGTAATATTTTACCCTTACTCTGAAAGACTAGCTGCCTATATGTATAAAATCTGTGGTCTGAGGATAAAAGATGGCAATATGTGGCTACCTCCACTCCATAATATTTCTCCATATTTTCATGATTTATCACTTCAGGTATGGAAAGCTTTTTAAAATTAATTTTGTATAAGCCTTCATTTTTTTGAGATGGAGAAACAGAGTGCACTTAAACAGTTGAAGCACTGAAATGAAAGCTCACAGTTCTTTAAATCATGCAATTTTTGTTTCCTGAATACTTTTTGTAATGTTAATAATGCTCATAACTATGAATTCATGGGTTCTTCAGTGCCTGAGTTCTATGAAGAACACAAGATAGACAAAATTAGTCTCAGAGGGCACAAAGTTGTTCAAGAAAAGATAGGTGTTGCTGTCCTTCTGTATCCTGTTTTATTATGGTCATTTTGAGGTTTTTTGTTATTTCTGTAAGTCTCTGGATTTTGTTTTATTTTAACAACTTTCTATACTAGAGTGCTTTAATATTTCTGTTTACCCTATGTATCAAAACAAATTTCATACTCCAGCATATTTAAATGGTGTCAAAAAGTATTATACTGTTGATAAATAACTTCTAATCGACAATAATCTCCTCAACTTCAGAAAGCATAATCTGAGACTGCAAAGTATACTGCAAGAAGTGATGGTTTTGATAAATAACCATGTTAAATGCTTTCCAGAGATCTTTCATGTGCAGTGCATCTTACATTCCCTTTTGGTATTCAGAGTCTCTTCTGCTGTAAATTTCAGTAGAGGTGGTGTTATTCACACAGAGAAAGATTTGACTTCTGAGTTCCATGTTTGATGTGCAGCTTGGTAGTTTCAATCAATTCAGCTTTAGAGAAACTGTTCAGTTTCTAAAGCAAAAAAATCTGCAGGAAGTTTCAATTAAACACTTCTGGAGAAAAGTGGGCAAAATAAATATTTTGCATTTAGTTTGAAACGGCATGTGTAGCAAAGCTGATTTCGTAGTGAACAAAAAAAAGTGGTATTTTTTTGTTTCAATACTTCAAAAATTTTCTGCAGCTTCATGCTCTTTTTGTTTAGTGTACATCACTTTGAAACAAAGTCTGTTTTTTGAACTGTTTCTAAAGTACCAAGGATATTAATCAGAAACAAAAGTTAATTAAAGTTACTCTCTTTACTGTTAACTTATGTATGGATTTTTGTGAACTTAATTAAAATATTCAATAATCTCAATTTTTTTTTTTTCTTACCCCCAGAACCAACATATATCACAATAGGTCCACCCACCTGTGAGGTTTTGGTGAACTGCACTTTGACTGAAAAAGACTGTATCTATAGCTTCAAACTGGACCAAAATGGTTGTCGCATTTGTCAGTGCAAAACTAGTGAGTATGCAGAAATACAGTGGCTTCTACCTTTTATATCAAGCTGTATGTGAAAATGGTAGTCTGCTGTTTCCTTCCATTCATAATGTTGATTATATGTTGTGTTAGTATGTGTGTGCTTTATAACTGTTTATCTTTAAAGAATTGGTTCCTGATTTCTGACATTGCTTGCTTGCTTAACATGTGTTTGGAGGAAAATGAACAGTGTTTGACTTTTGAGGTAAAAAATTAACAGCTGACTAGAAAAGGTAATAATTTGGGACCTAATATTCATATATACTTTGAGAAGTCATATGAGAATTCCACATTTCATTTTCCTCTGTTTAAAGAATTTTAAGAGTATCTAGGTTTGGGCACTGCAAAAACTCCTATTGCTAAACTGCCTACTTTCAACTTAGCTTTTTTCATCATAATTTACATTTTGAGGATAAATGTTTGAAAATTATATGCTTTGGATGGGTGTTTGTATATATACAAGTATATATCCATATTTATATTTATTTCTATAACATATTTTATGGGTTTTTTTTAATATATGTATAATGTTTTAGTTAGCATTTTTGCAGGCTTTAACGTCTATTTCTTCCCAAAGGAAAAACACTGTGACTTTTGAGAACTTTGTGTGTATCAAGAAAAATGTATTTTCTATGTGTTTCCTTAAGACTTCAGTGTTTACAGGTGAAATACAAAGCAGTATCAGGTTGGTTTTTGGAATTGGCCAACAAAGGACACCCGTGGAGTACTAGTTTCAGCTGCAGGATTCATCTCTGTGGCTGCCAGCCTACACCTAGGAGTGGGTTTAAACTCTCTTTGTAGTGTTACTGGAGTTTTTCAGCTTTCTTGCAGCCTCTAAGGCTTCCACAACTAAAGTATTACTCCATTCCTCTTATTTTGGTTTCAGTCCTCTCATTCTCAGCCACTTTCTAAACCAATGTGACTATTGCAGGGGTCCCAAGTAGAAATGGTCAAACTAAAATTCTTAAACTGTACAAACTAAGGAGCTTTAGGAATGGATTGATATTGGAGAGGACATCTTAATAAAAGTAAATAGATGACAAACCATAACATTATCATGGCAGTACAGAAATAATACCTTTGATTACAAGTTGTATTTGTGGAAGACTGGCTTTTCTTAGGTTACATCCAAGCTACTGCATACTTGCCTTACTTACTTCTTCCTAAGGAAAACATTAGAAATGTTAAGGTCTGCTTTTAATATTATAATTTGACTTTCCTTCTCCTTATTATTCAATTGGCTGGGGAGTTTGGCACAAACAAGAGATGGACATACTTGCAAATTTCATCATCTATGCCTGTGCATGCAGTCCTTCCCTCCAGTTTGGTGCACTTGAGTCACACCACTCCAAGGGACAATTTCTTTTGTCCTAGGTTACCAGACTGCATATGGACACAAACCACATCTCAGGATGTTCTTGCTTAGAGTATTTCTGATTAAATAGTGCATAAGAACCTATTCAGGGGAATTTTTCTCTTGCCAGGTTTGCTTGGAATTTTCTTCACTTTACAGTGGCAAACTGTCTGCAGTAAAGTTAATAAATAGTATCATTTATCATTTCTTTTTCTCAGTTAAATAATCTAACTAGTAGATTCCTTTAAAAGCTCAGTCATTTAGAAAGAGGAGACCTTTATTTCCTAAGGAAGTGAAGAAAAATAACAGCTTGGAAATCTTCATCATTTGGTGGTTATCAATCAAAATGACAGAAATTGAATTTTTCTGTCAAATAATGGCTGTTGCTTGCAAGGCTCTCCTGGACAAAAGTTAGTGAGAAATGAGAAGAGTCTTAGGTCACATATGCTGAAAATGTACTCTGCTAGCTCTCTGTGTTTGAGATCCTGTGTACTTTAATGTCCAAACCCATTCAGTTGCATCTTGGTTCTCTTAAGGACATCAGAATATGTATTATCTTTAGCTCATATAGGCTCATATGGACTTTGGGAAACATCATTATCTTTGTACTGCATCCACTTACTTTTGCTGGTCTGAGCTGCTCAACAGGGTCAAATTAACTGCCTCAGTAAGGAAGCCCCTGTGTCCACACTAACATTTGAAGTCATCATATCCTAATTTTACTAATCTATTTCCAATAAAGTTCCATTTTTTGTTAATTTATCTTTATGTAGCTCTGCTGAAGTTTTGTTGTACTTCAGTTATTTCAGGCAAAATAAAAGCAAAATAATAAAGTGGAAGAACATAGAGTGAAGGTGTAATTTGTTATTCTTTATTGCCTCCATTTACATTCATGTTGCCAGAAATAGGCACAACAGGTTTATTTGGAATGATTATGTATGTACAGTATAATGAAACTTGTTTAGTGCTGCATTGAAATTTGGTTTTAAGTCTGTCCCACCTGGTTCAGGCCAACTAGAGTGAGAAGAAAGAAGCAAATCAAAACATTTCTAGAATGTTATTTTAATAGAAGTAGTTTACTTTGTCTTTTATCCTTCTTTCCATTTCTGCAGTGAATGCAAAAACATTCTATAGCAACATGCAGTGAAAACATACACACTGTAAAGTAAAATAAAATATTTTTAAAGTAGCAGAACTAGACCATAGTTGTAAGAGAAGGGAGAAAAAAACCCACCGCTGAGCAGAGTGAGAATAGACTGATAAGGGAAGAAAGTTCTGTAATGATGAGGGAGAAAGAATGATCATACTGACCAGAAACATCTAGAAGCCAAAGCACCACTATGTGACAATAAAAGGTAAAAAGTAGAATCCAGAACCTAGAAAGAACCTCTGCAGAATACCAAGAATAAAACTAAAACAAGTAGAAAACACATGAAAGGCATTACCCACCCCCCGCCCCCAAAAAAAGATTAAAAGAAAGGATGTCATAGCATACAATAGCAAAACACAAGCAGAAAAAAGTAAATAAGAAAAGAACTGTAGTGTGCAGCAATTGCTCTTGTGTTTGGAGTATCTAGGCCTTTACTTTCATACGGAGAACTGGTGTGGAATTAAGTCTTTAGGAAGACAAATCCATTCAGAGGAGTCCTTGTGGAAGACCAGTGGTCTGCTATTTTTGAGGCAGGACTCCTCTTGCCCCAAGGAAGACTAATGGCATATTAAATGATGCCTCCTGATTAAAGCAACATAGGATTTAAAATCTGATTGGTAGTTGCTGCTGCACACAAAGTCATTCTTCAGCAAATGTCTGCAGTGCAGGCCTTGTCTGTTCCCTGGATTAGTTTCATGAAAAAAAAACCTTTTAAATCTTTCCTGTGACAGAGGCTAGTGTTTTTTACCCCAAATGAATTGAACATGTAATACTCTTCAGGATATAACTGTGAGCATGTATGACTTTAATATTTTTTAAACATTTCAAATCTTACTAAAATGGAATTAAATTAGAATTTTGCTGTCAATTTTAAAAATTGTTTGCATCATTTAGAAGGCTTACCTTTGCTGTTCCAAGATGCTACTGTCATCCAGTTTCACTAATTTCAGACTCCTTATGGAGAGATGCATTTGAAGAAGGCTGAGATGAGTCGTTTTCCCTGCACATTTAATGCATCACCTTCAACTTCGTGTCGTGGTCTCTTTCGTTTGTCAAAGCAAGTCATGCAATCACCTTCAAAAATTAGAAATCTTGGTATATTATGTGTTTGCACAGTCCTCTCAATACCAAACCACCAAAACACATCCTATGGATACACGCAGAAATAACCTTGGAAGTGTTGGTACCTTTTCCTTTAATGTGAAGCACATGTTTTCTTTCTACCACGGAGGTAAAAGGAGGCATTATCATTCAGTCTATACTAGCACACACCAGAAGCATGGTCCTCAATATTCTGGCAAGTCACACTATCTCCCTTTATAGCTGATGAAGCAGAGTGAAATTCCAGCATGGAGTTTGGGTTTGACAGTGTGGGTCTTTATTTAGTTGTGTAAGCATTCAAAGGCAGGATTGGTGGGTTTGAGAAAAGGCAGGTAGGTTCATCTACAGGCTGTCCATAAATAGCATCAGTTAAGGCTCTGAAAAAGCCCGAGAAAACTTTTCAGGGAGTGCAGTGAGAGAAGACATCTCAATTCCTCATTTTTGTGTGTTAATTCTTCAGTAGTTAGAGTCTAACCTTTCAGTCTTATTGCCAAAATTTGAATATTTCATTCCTGTATTTCTGTAAGTAGTACATACTCAGGGATGTGTGTTATCAACATTTAAACTCTTTCAGTGTTAATTTTTCCCATTTAAATAAGCTTATTTTGTGTTTATTTCTATGTCAAACTGAGGTCGGACTAGTTACGTACTAATCACACAAAATGTACTTCAGGCAATGCAAAATTGCTGGAAATAGTAAAGCAAAATATAAATTAGGTAACACTTTTCTGTTTTAGTAGCAATTGTCTTCCAATGTTACTTTGATTTCATAAGTAATTCCATGGAAAATAAAAGTTATAACATAAAAAACCAGGTAATCTTTCTTAGTACTAAGGAAAGCACATAATTGATTTTGAGTAATTCTGTAAGACAGAAAAAGGATGTCTTATTATCCTTCTGCAGTGATGTAAAAGGAAATTGCTACTACATGCAAGACTTCAGTTAATGAAATACAACCATAGAAAATTTAGGATGAAACACATTTCCTAAAAATTTAAGACTCAGGTCAGAGCCTTAAATGATGAAAAACTCATGCCAAATAAGTATTATCTGTATTTTCACTAGAGTGTTTTTGGCAGGATCTCTGAAGATTACAATATATAAGAGATAGTGCTTACAGTGTGTATAGTGCAACAGAAGCAGACAAGAATTTCACTTGGCTTGACTTGTGAAAAAAAAAACAAACCAAAAAACAGTGTGCTTGAAGCTTGATCATTCTACAGTAATTCCACCTTTCAGATATCACTGCTACACTTTCATTTTCATGAATTCATGCGTTGTATGTGGATCCTAGATTTGTTTAGAGCACGTATCCAAGTGGTTAATTTGCCTCAACGGACTCACAAGATGATTTCTTTAAACAGGGTTTTCTAGCATCACAGCGCCCAGTCCCTTCATTTTTATCCAGCTTTTGTGAATCATGATTTAAGTCTAACAGAAAGGAGGGAGGGTTAGTGTGGATCTGTGGAGGCAATATATTCAGAGAATTCCAGTTACTGTTAAGTAACCTAGTTTTCTCCTTCATAAATTTGCCTCCCCAGATCCCCACCCCCGAAGATTAAGCAGCAGTAGCAATCCACACCGAGAGGACGGCTGAGGAGTGCTTAATTATAAAGGTACTGTGAAACAGTTCTCCTGATATGATCTGTCCTCAGCATCAAGAAAATAATACTGGTAAAGGTATGTAGCTAGCTTTGTGTAGCCATGCTACAAATTTGTAAAAATGGACACCAGCCTAAGCCAAGTTGAAATACTGACATAATTCTTGCCATGTATCTATTCATATTCTGTGGCAGTTGTATTTTTCATCTGTGACTTACAGGACTGAAAACTAAAAGCATTTCAACATAGAATGCATTTTCAAAACTTTTTAGATTAAGATGATTTTCAGTCCTTACAATACAAGTATCAGTGTGTCCACATGTAAAATAATACATAGGAAAATATCTATATCCCAGTTTAAGAGCTTAGAGGTTTTTAAATACCATATATATGCTAGAAAAAGGAAAGCCTTTTTTTTTTTGAAAAAAGAGCTGGAATTACAATCACACTATTAGAAATTAAAGCAGATGACCCTTTTTAAAGCTAACATGCAATTCATGGAATTGAATTTTGTTTACTTTTTAGGGGGTTTTTTTTGGGCAACTATAACACTCCAGATATTCATAGGTTCATCTGAGGTAGGGATATGAGCACTCTGAAATCAGGAATAAATCATGCATACAATGGTATGAATTTAGGATGAAGACCTGTGATTCCCTTTGAGATGCATTGCTCCTGCAATGCCATACCTGAGAAGGAGAGGTTGCATTGTATCCGAAATATTCCACTGCTAAGTTAATTTGCCAAATGCAGACATTGCTAACGTATCATGGGACAGAATGTTTCTGTTGTCTTGTTTGTAAGGTGGGACCTCAACTGTAGTAGGTTACATCAGTAGGTCAGCAGCTAGTGACTCAGTTTTACGGACACCAGACATGCTTTTAAAACTAGTGTTGATGTTAGTGTTGAGAGTAAGATACTTACTGGAAAAGAGTTTTAAAACAGTTTGTGTGCAGCATGCTCATCATATCTTGGAAATCATTAGTTCTCAAGACTTTCTTCTACAGTATTGTCCCAGCCTCCATATCCCAAAGAGATTCCTCTTAAACAGTGTAATGCTCTTCCAAAACTCTCAGTATTTGTTTTATTATAGTTGCGTGTATGAAAGGGATTTTAAGTGCGTGGAGAAAGTGGGGAAAGAAATCGCTATATTTAAAAAGAGTTTATGGACAATGGTGACCAGGCTTAAATACCTCACCAATATCTGTTTGTTTGTTAATAATTCACAGACGGCTTTTTTTGGAAGACAAATTCATCTTCAGCTGTTCTTTCTGCTTGTGTTTTTTCCAACAGCATCACATTAAATTGATCCAAATGAATCCAATAATTTGAAATTCCCATATTCAAGTCAGAATATAATGTGTTTAATTGCATCAAAGTACAGAACAAAGTGTTTGCTAGTACTTTAGTGTTTAGAGGACTCTAAGTCTGTAAGCAATAGTTTTTGCCAGTGTGGTGAGGATTAGTAAGGACTGTGACTGGACTGTGAAGCAACTGAACCTGTTGGTAACTGACTTTGCTGCTGCTTTTGCAGTTGTGGTTGCACATGGCAAAGAAAACTGCATGGTCCTGTTTTGTGGGCTGTAGTCACTGCTATATGTACTCAGTGCTTGTTAGTCCTCAAGTGAGTATGAGTTCTAAGCAGAAGAGTGTTTACCAACATCATTGGTTCAGGACAAACAGCCTTTCCTTGTTTAGTGACCTAGCCTTCCACTGTGTTTGATTCTTTCAGCATCTTATGTGGTATTTCAGTTAATGTCATCACATTAAAAAGCTAAGTATTTGTAGTAAAAATACAGTTCTATGAGCCTGAGACATTGAGGAACATATTCATCTTTTCCTAAAGTCCTAGCTCATCAATATCATTCTGGAATCATCCAATATCCTGCATGTGAACTCTGAGCTTGTTGTGCAAATTGTTTTCTGTATTGGCATGATCTTATTGACAATTCATGTTTTATAAGAAAAATTAATGAACATGTTTCTACTTATGTAGAGCTCTACTCTCCATCTAGGTATTTCCCTTAGCAGCACAATGAAAGATGTTTTCCCTTTAATTGATTTCCTGTTCATAGTGTTGTTTGTTTTAGTCCTCTACTTCCTATCTAACCATCAGTTTAGTTCTCTGTGTGATGTCACTATAACTCATCAGTCACAAAAACAAAAAAATAGCTTCTACTGTGTGATCAGAAGCTTAATCCTGTTCTGATAGAGTCGCAGTGATGTTCAAGTGCATAATGCAGTTCTGTCAAATGGTAGTTTTTTTCTGTGTTAGCTTTTAAAATGTTTGCTGTATGCTTATTTCAGCCTGCCCTGATACACTTTTGAAGCAGTTATTAGACCAGGTAGGGCTGGATCTCTTCTCTGCAAATACATTCATGATTTGAGATTCAGTTTCCTCATGAAATTTATCTAAGCAGAGATGAGAAACAACCTCAAATAAATACCCTCCTAACATTTTCCTCAGTTCATTTCAGATGACCTTCATGGACTAATTCTCCTTGTTCCTTTGTATGTGTCACTTGCAATGCAAAACCTTAGCAAAAATTCTGGTTTTACTTATCCTAATAGTCATTATTTTAGTAGTGATTAATTTAAAGCAATAGCTAAGGCTATAGGAAAATTGTCAGGATGGCAATTGTATGTGCTGAATTTCATCCACATTTGAATATTTAGGTTTGCAATCTTTTCAGTCTTTTTCTTTTTTTTCTTTCTTTCTCTGATAGCTATGCTTTGCTTTGTGACATTGGTGATTCACTTAATTTTCTGAAAAAATACCTGGCTTAAAATGCTGGACTATGCTTTTCATCAGGCCTGTGCAGCAAACATAAACTCTGTGTACCAGATGGTACTTCATTTAGAGAATGCCTGCTGTTGTCACGTTTTTAGTAATGTTTTAATAGGAGACATTTAGATGATTAGATGTAAATTCAGAAATCAGACCAGAATTCACATTCTTAGTTTCATGACACTACATTTCTTCATAAAGAATTTTTTTCAAAAACTATTTAAAATCTATTTCCACAGTTTGTACTGTCATACTTTCAGAAATTTAAGTGCAATAATTTAATTTCAGTAAAAAGCATCCTGTCAGAATTTAATTTTCAGCATCTTATTAGAAAGACTGTGAGAAGAGGTCTGTGGATATTATTCTGATCACCTCATACATAACATTGACATAACCCTAGAAAGTCCATACATTAACAGTTGTCTGCACTGACTTCAGCAAACTTTCCCTTTGTTTGACATAGCCAGACTTTTGATGATTTTTCATATGCTCTTCACTGTCTGTTCCTGGGAGGCTTCCATTATTAGGCTTAACACTTCGGGTTAAGCCTAATAATGGTAATTATTAGTCACCTACCTCAAGGCTCTGAAGAGTTTTTCTTTCTTGGCCACTTACAAAGTGAAAATCCTTTTGAGGATAACTCACTGTGTAAAAGATTAAGCAAGGAGGACATTGCTTCAAGAGTGGGTCTCCTTGTTAATATGTCAGCTGACCATTTGAATTTAAATATATTTAACATCAGAAGCTACATGGGATGAGACACTTGAGATGTCTTCCTGCTTGTGTAGCACCATCCTTAGACACCCTGGGCCTTTTAATCAAATATAGTAACTTTACATGTTTTGCATCTCTGAAAAGCAGTTTCACTAGGCAAATCAGAGCAGAATAGAAGACTGAAAACTAATTATTTGCGTGCGGGATTTTGAGGCATCATTATTTTGCCATCTTCTATAACTTTGTATTCAAACCTGGATGTTGTATTTTGATAGCTCTCCTTAACAGATAATCTGGAGATGAAAAAGATAAAGAAATATGCCAAATGTTTTATTAGATTTTTTTAAAAAATAGTTATTTCCAGCTCTTTCTTTTACTTTTGAAAAATACCTATTTATTTATTTCTCCCATGCCTTTGCATATGTACCTTCTTTGCCTGTCTTCATGATCCTACTGGTTATAGACAGCAATGTAAACATTTCCCTGACAAAGTATGCTTCAGAAAAGGAATGTCTCTGCTCAGTTCAACCTGTGCAATTCCAGGTTTATTCACTGATCAGTTCTGAGCATCTGCAGGAGATATCATAACTTACATTATATCAAAGGTCATAACTGGACTTAATTATTTTTGGAAATATCCTAGTGTACTTCTCCGTACATTCTTTATGAAGTTCAAGCCTAGCTGTAAAAATTATGACTACCTTATAAAGTCTTGCATAATGGAAAGTTCAGTTAATTTTATTATCACTGTGTGTTGCTAGGGAATAATTCTGTACAAACATCCTAGTATAAAAGCTCATAAATGAAAGACAAATTCTCATTATTTTAACTTGTTTCAAGAAAAGTCTTTGTATTACACGTAACTCACTCTTCACCAGAGAAAAGTTTCACTTTCCTCTGCATTATAACATTTTAAAATCAACATTAGTGGCTACATATGAAAAAGATTAGTATTCTTTGTAGAGCAGCTTCACTTTATCCTCCTTCATGAAGATCTTTTTATGTGTCTTTCTCTCTAAAGCAAGAACCTAAAACAATGGTTACCATTGCTGTGCAAAGGTTAGATATGAGTGAAAGTAAATGCTTAAATCTTGTGGTATTGATTCTCTGCTTCCGCACACAATCTCTAGAGGTTATAAAGGGATCTGGCCTTTCTTTTTCTGCATTTCAAATGGCAAAACCAACCCCAAACGTGCACCCTTTTTGCTTCAGACATCAAATTTGCATTAAAGTGGAGAGGTGAGAGCCATGACGCTGATTATATTCATCCTATTCAAACTGAGCACTGTTGTTTGGGATAAGGAGAGTCTTATGTTGTATGGCACTTGTATGCCCAAATTCCACCTCAGAAGAAGGCAGTGATTTTGCTGGTTTTCTCTGCGGTTTTGGTCTCACTTTGGCACAATAAGGAACATGCCTTCTTTACTAAATGAGCAGTAACTTGAGCAGTATGAGCAGTACAACAGAAAAGGAAACACTTGGCTTAGCCACTTCGGGTTAAGCCTATATTTTGGAATATTAGATGCAACATCACAAAAACAGAAGAGGAAGCATTCAAGTAAAGCAAGATTCCTTCTGTAGTTTTCCTTCAGTAAACTACCCTTTTAGAGAATAAGTCAATGTTAATAACTGATCTCCTCTTTGGAAAAACCATGTCCCTAAAACGTTCATCCCCCTAAAGGAAAGTGGTCTTCAGGTCTCAAATGAGCACGTCTGGAAGAATAATCTTCAGCTGACCTCTGTTCAACCACTACTTTGTTGTGGTGTGAATATTCCAACTGGAGATCAGCCATCCTTTAAATATCACTCTTATAGTCAGGCCTTTGGATATAATCCATCATGTTCTTCTGTTGGAGAATCTTAATTATATTTCCCTCTTTTTCTATTTTGATCTCACTTTGGCTGTTGTAGTAATGATAATTTCTTTCCTTTGTGTTTTGCATCCTTAGTGTAAAAAAACCCCATAATTTTCTGTTTCCTCTCACCTCTGCCACCAATAAAAGAACATTGTATCCTACAATATGTTAAGAGTGGTCTTTCTGGCATTTCAAGAAAAGAAAAAAAGAAACTGATCAATCTCAAAATAGTAAATTGCAATGAGAGGGGATATAATGACCATTATTTATCTCTGTACCAGAAAAATTGAGATGCCAATAGTTCAACATCTTCCTTATGCCACAAGAGGCAGATGAAATTTGGGGCTGGACTTCAAGAGACATCATTTAGTCTAGCAACTCTAAGCTTTGATCACATCTTAGAGTATTGCAGTTATATTTTTAAAAAGCAGGTCTTAATCAAGTTGACAGCAAACAGCATAAAGAATAAAAGTTTTTAATATATCCTATCCTTTCAGTACTTACTTAAAATTAGTAGAAGAGAAATAAAGATGGTCTGTATTGAACGAAAGCCTACTAAACCCGTATAATATGCGGCAATTATGTGTTATTATATATTATGTATTATTAAAAGTGATGGATGTTGGACTCCATTGGCTGTGCATCTGTTTATGAAATGTTAGTTTCTGGTACCAGGTGGTACTCGCCAAGTTGCTGACAGGAACTGAAGAATCCTGTAGTGTCTGCTCATACAGTTTGGGTTGTTACTGGAGAATTCTGTCACATATTTTAAAAATGGGACAGTCTGAAGGTAAGGCCTAGCAGTATTAAGGAAGTTCCAAAGTAAAAAGGAACAGGTGCTGAGGATGTGTTTGATATAAATATTTTTCATATTGTGATAAGCTCTGTGTGTCCTTTGCAGGGGAGGAGCTGTGCACTGGCCTCATTTCAGGCTGTTCCTTGGATTGTTCCTTTGGCTTCCAGACTGACGCCCACAACTGTGAGATCTGTCAGTGCCGGCCGCGGCCCAAGAAGTGCAAACCCATTGTATGTGACAAGTACTGTCCCTTTGGATACTTGTACGTATTCCCATCCTGAAAGCACACTTAATGCAATCCCTGTGTGTGTACTGAAAATTCTCAAAAATCCAGGCATTTCCACTTGTGTTTGCTTTGTGGCAAAGCAAGGGGAAGTGTAGGAAAATAAAAACGGCGTTATGGATATGGGAGTGCAGCATTCTTCAAAATGGATTTTGATCAACAGATTTAGAAACAGAAGCTCAAAAAGCAGCAGATTATAAAAGGAAAGCAGTGCTAAATTTTTTTTTAAGAATTTGACAAGATGAGAAAGCCACTTACAAGTAATATCTCTTACATGTAGTTTTTGGAAATTCTTTTGGCATGCTTCAATAACCTTTCATTTTATAGCCTATTTATTCAAATTATTATCTAATACAAGTTTCTTTTAATCTTGCTATGACAGCAGACTAGTAAGACATTTTTTGTAATTACAGGATTTGTGAAGAATAATACTATATCTTAATTACATTTCTGTAAATGCATTCAAAATCTGTATTTGTGATGGACTTCTCTTTCCATAAAAGTAAATATTTGTGGTACTTATTTAATTGTGAAACAGGTGATGAAAATTGAGCAGATCTTTTGTTGCAGAAATTTCTTAGTAATTAGTTCTGGTGGTATCTCTATATATTTTACCAGTAAATTTTATTTTTTTATGGGTTCATTCCATGTTACAGCCTGCTTTTTATAGTAGTTTCATTTCTACTTCATGACAGCAGATCTTCAAATGGTTTTTTTGGGGTTTTTTTTAGGATTTTCAATGAAATTTACTACATTTGCAACTCCTAGTGTTTGATAGTAATACTCCTAAAATTTCTGGTTCATTTTATACTTCGCTTTGGCCCTTGTTCATAAATGTTGCAGGCTTTTTAATATCTGTCTTTACTGTGATGTGTCCTCTTAGTACACTGAGTAGTAAATGAGAAGGGAAAACAAGGGATTTTAAATTAAGGAGTTAATAAAATTATCTTCAGGCATGTTGACTTCAGGAGTAGCTGAGACTTTTTGTCAGTTTCTCGAGTGGGAGAAAGTAGAACCAGAGGGAAGTTATAGAAAAGGAATCCTGTAAAGAGCAGTAATTTTAGTTTGTATGTATCCTGTGTTTAATATATTGACCTACAGAGCATAATTACAATTCATGTATGTGTTTTTTCTACTTGGATAGGCTGAACCACACTCTTCTTCCTTTTTTTTTTTTTTTTAACATAAGTGTGTGCTAAACAGTTTTATTAGAAAATCTATGTGAACTATTTAGCAAAATCATTTTTAAAACTACAGCCCATTTTAATGGGTATAGTATGGTAGTAGTAAGATTAAGATATTTTAAAAACAATTTGATTTCAAGTTGATGCCATTGTTTTAAGGAACCCTGTCTTTAAAATGATTTTTCCCATACATTTCTGAGCACCTGAAAAATAGATGAACTTTAAAACTTTTTGAACTATTTGGAAAATAGTTTTCTGTTTAAATTCTGGGTTTACGTACAGAATGCAATTTTATTATGCACAACGGCTGGTATTTTTAAATGATTAATGTTTTATAAAGTCTTCACATAAGTTTTTAGAAATTGGAAATGAGTTCTCTAATCTTGTTATTCTCTACAAAATACATGAATAATTACACTGAATGAAATTAATAACATTTAAAGATATATTTGTTTCAAAGATATATATGTTTATAATATATCACTTCACTTTGAGTTTTACCTTGGTGTGAAAGTTATTTAGATTTGTGGTTGGATAGCATATTTGTTCAGGTTACTGCTACTGGGCTAAATTATTTTTTAAAATGACATGTATTTGACTTCCATGTGTGTTGTGATCATTAAAAACATGGGGTGTAAAGGAGGACAAATCTCTATTGTAATGTAAACATTTAGTCAAAAACAGAGCACAAAAGGAGGAAATATTAAAAGAAAAGTCTATTAGAGGGTGAATAGTTAAGGAGTAATCATCATATTTGTGATTTTTTTTAACTGTTAAAAGTTAGTAATTGGAAATACTGAGCTTGTGTATCTTTAAAGAAACCAAAACCTCTTCATAATTGTCTGAAAAAATCTGCTAGATAAAGCTCACTGTTTGAAAGCTCTACACATAACAGAAAGAAATGTTCCATTTGATGAGATAGGAGGACAGAAAGTCTTTCATTCTCCACTCTACTGTACTGCAATTCATTATTCTTAGCCTTTTAACTAAAAATTAAATAAAGTTTTCTACAACTTGAAGCCAGGCCTTCTAAAGATTTACATAATTTATTTCCCCTCTATCCTCCTAGATTATGTTCCGTAACTTCCCATGTCTTTTCTTTGTTCCATAAATCTGTGCAGAAAGTTTGTATTATTTGCCTTTGTGAAAAAAAAAAGACAAGGAAACATAGCATACACTGAATGGAGGGAGCATGTGTCAGGGATGTCAGCAGACTTTTACAGCCCATAAAACCACTGAATCTAAGGGTGACAATTAACAATAATTTTCTTTGCTCATCAGTTGCTTCCTTAGGGGGGATGCTCTTGCTTTAAACATGTAGATATTTAAAGTGACTTACTGACCTTTTACAAATTATTTTGGTCATCTAGGAAGAACAAGCATGGCTGTGAAATCTGTCGGTGTAAAAAGTGCCCCAACCTGCCTTGTGGTAAAATCTGTCCATTGGGCTTCCAGCAGAACAGTCATGGCTGCATTATCTGCAAGTGCAGAGGTAGGTGCCAGTGCATTACCACCTCTTAACTACAATTTTTTTTCAAAGCAGGTGGAAACCAGGGTGAAATAAAAGCAACACTGCACAAAATATTTATAAATTGAAATATGGTAACTGGGGGGAAACCAGTTCAACACTGCTCAAAGGAATGTATTGTTTTGCTGGTGTTTGTTATTATCTATTCATCTTAGCTTCAGCTGAAAGCTTCAGCTCTGCTTTCATCTCCCACTACAAAGTCACAAAAAGTTATCATTAATAAAAATTGGATCAGGCTTTTAATAAGCAACTGCTAATAATAAGCTAGTTGAGGGCATTTTTTTCAGTAGTGATGTTCATCTTGTCTTCTTCACCATTGCCTTTTCTATATAAACAAGTATTGGATTTGATAGATATCCAGTCTATCACCTAAGGAGAAGGGCCTTGTATTCTTAAGCTTAAAGTTTCACACATGCCACATCCCAAACCTGGAACCACCAAGTTCTAGGTGGATATTGAGATCAGATGTTCATTTGTTGTCTGCCATATACTTGTGCTGCTTTTAGCATGTCTGTTCTTTATGATATTTTCAGGTTATGTTTTGTATTAGTCTGGATATCTGGCTTCCTTCATTGCTCATCTCCATGTGTTGCATTTAATAACTTTTTGGTTTTGCTCAGTGTCTCTCTGATTCTAACTGCTCTTTCATGCTTATGTTTTGATTTCTAGCTGTAGTCAAGTAAGTTTGATTACTTTCCCATTGCTTTTGGTAACGACCCTATTCTTAACTTTTCACTATTCCTTCTGCATTTAAAAAATATTATAAAACGTAAAAGGACAAGTTATGGGAACATAGCACTAGAAGTTCTTGAAGTCACTCTCCTGTAGTTGAAGGCAAATATGCAATCATATGACTCAAAAATATCCAACATTATCTTTTTTCTATATAACTTAATACACTGCAGATAGTTTAAGAAACTTTCAGACTTCTAGTAAAAGTTGCAATCTTATAAACATATTTTGCAGATGTGAGAAGCAGAGATTTCATTGATAAAAGCTACAATATATGACTTTTACTAGAAATTAAGATTTTAAAAATTAAATAAGAAAGGGTAACTGCTGAATGGTGTCCCATTGAGAGAATTCTGATCACTCAGCTTGTCATTTGTCTCCACGTTCACAATCAGAACACTTTTCCTGATTGTCATAGTGCTGTGACTGAATATACACAAAGTGTTCCCTTAGAAGTACTGTAATTGCCTCCCAGACTATAAACTTCAGTCACTAATTATGTGTATGCACACTTTTAATTGTTTTCTCTAACAAGTATGGATTTTAAAACATGCACAATTATTTAGTGAAATTAATTTGATCCATCTCTAAGTAGTATTTATTGTTGTCACGATCATGAAGATACCAAGCCATGAGCATATCACTTCAACATCACTTCATTAGCAGCTTTGTCAAAGAATGATTAGAACAATCACCAGCATGTTCTGGGGAAAATGTGAGTCCTTGTTAAAATTTTGACACAGGATCCTTTAAGTAAGAGGAAGGGTTGGGTAAATCCCTTGCCTGTGAATTAGCTCCACTTTCTAAATTGCTTCTGCCAGAAATGCCTTATGCTAGGATTAATAGAAGTAGAACCATAGAAGTACAGCCTGGAGTAGTACTCTGAAAAACTGAGAGTCCACTTCTTTACCCTTGCATAAAATAGAGTATCTATTATCTGGATAATCCTTGACAGATGTTTGTCTAAGATTTAATTTATTAAGAATCTCCACTTTCAAAAGACACAAAAAAACCCCTAGAAGAGAACAGAAAGAAAAAAACCCAAACCTTTCTAAAATAGTGTTTTCTTGTGGTTAGAAACATATGACATTTTAAAATGAATTTTCTGAAATTATTGTCTGCCTTTATACACATTATCTGGTTACTTCTTGTCCTGAGCTTAGCAGACATATGGAGCAGCTAAGCACCATTCCCTTTAGAATTCTTGCAATGTTTAAGGGGTTGCAATTGGAGACTTCTAAACATTTTTTTGAGTGGGAAATAGGTTTCTAAGTCAAAAAAATCCAGTTACTGTGGCTTCTCTCACTGTTCAAAGATTTCCTACTGTACTTTAGCCACAGTAAAACCTTCAGACTAGTAGAAATAGTTGTATTTAAATTTACAGTGCCCCTGTACTTGTATTACAGTGCCCCTGTACAGTATTTAAATTTACAGTGCCCCTGTACTTGTGTCTTCTATTGAACTTGCCTTTTGTGCAGTGGTATCACATTACACACTTCCTTTCCCTGTGAACTACTGTATCTCAGATCATTTCAACCACACCTCTAGTTAGCTAGTTACTCCCATTTTCTTTTTTCAACTATTTCAAGTGTTTTCACTTTTCAATTTTTAATTACAATCTCAGTTTGGGAACTTAATTTTGAATACTTGCTTATGTATTTTTCTCCAAATTATGGAATGTATTTTAAAATATTTCAGGAAAAATAGTCTGATTGCTTCAGATACCCTTTTCCCTTGCTAAATAAACGAATTCTTACTATCTAGGACTTCAGAGTGTCAATAATCATTTTAATATAGAGATAATTTAATATTAATATATTTAATATAATTCGAATCATAATTAAAATAGTTTGATGCTAAAGTATGAAAGTTTAGTAACTGAATTTAAGTATTTTCATAGTATTTGTGTTCATGCAAAAGGATCTAGTCTGTTCCAAGAAGCATTTTATCCTTATGCAGCATTTTTGTTTAGCTGACAAAATGGTATACTAATGTAACTTCTGTGTACTGGCTTTCTGTTCTGATAATGTGCCTCAAACTAACTTAGTACCATCTGCTTGTGAGATCATCTTTCATAGATCTGCCACAGCTGAAGAAGTACTGACCTACATACTAGTGTGCAAAAAAAAAAAAAAAAAAGCACCAAAAAAAAATCCACAAAACAAGAAACACCCCAACCAACCAAAAAACCAACAAGCAAAAAATCTGAACACTTCCTAAAATGACATGTAAACACTACTTCTCATACATGACCCTTTTATAAAACAAAATTAAATTTAGAACTGAGTACAAATAACCTTATAAATGTGTCAGAGGAACATGGCTGACATACCACTGAAAACAAGTCACTTCACTGACAAACTGATCCTGCATCCTTCATCATAATAGTGATGTGGATGTAGGAGTGTTTGGCTCTAAATTCACTCTCCTGATTAACAAAGAATATATTAAGGCTGAATCCTGCAGCACTTAAATACCGCTTAAGATACAAATGAAACTCTTTCCTCCCTCGACCAACTGCTTGTGTGTTCTGGCAGAGTGCAATGCCACAGTCTAAGCAACTGTATTCTTATCTCAGTAAAAGCTAAAAGAAATGAGGGATGAAATTCTCATCATTCTCTTCCAAATATTTCATTTATCATAGTAATATAAACAAATAATTTCTCACAGGAAGTACTTTATGTAGTGTTTCCACTATCTACCATTACCCTGTTAGCACCTGATTGCAATTTTTTTATCATTCGCAAGACTATCCATAGCTCATTTAAATGTTTTTATATTGTACTTGCTATCAGATGCATTATAGAAAATCAAATGTGCCATGGTATTTAAGTATTTCATTTTAAATATGCTTCATGCTTTCTGCTATTTCCCTCCGTTGCATTTCTATCTTTTTTTTTTTTTTTTAATATTATTTAGACACTACTGCATTTCTGGTTGATTAAAAAAAGTATAGGTTCAACAGAATGAAGTGATTATATTTTCCAAGGAAGTAAATTCTACTACATCCTATTGTCCCCTTCAGTATACCTTTTAGTTGTTTCCTGTGTGTTGTTACTTTATTTTTAAGTGTAAATGATAGAGCTATTATTTATTTGCTCTTATATGTGCTTAAAAAAATAAATGCAACCCAGACACAAAGTTGGTGTTTCTTCCTAAGCAGCAGATGCTTATCAGGACACCTCATTTTCCTTTGATATTTTGCAGAGGCAACAGCTTCTCTTATGCCTCCTGTTAAAACAGGCTCTTGCCTGTCCATGGATGGGCACCGGCACGAGAACGAGGAGAGCTGGCACGATGGCTGCAGGGAATGTTACTGTCACAATGGACGGGAAATGTGTGCCTTGATCACCTGCCCCGTTCCCAATTGTGGCAACCCCACCATACATCCAGGACAGTGTTGTCCATCATGTCCAGGTAACACAAGATTTCTTCTGCATGCTTTGTAATGGACTTTCATTTCACTTCCGTTCTTAATGCATGAAAATAATCTCACATATACTTCAGTAGCAGGCAGAGATGAAGGTTTCTATGCCCTAATGCCATTAAGTTCTCAGCTGTGGAAAAAATGGGACCTTACATATTTAAAGCATATGCAAACTGTGGGTCCTAGCATGTTAATCTTTGACACATTGGAATCTTTAAACTAGTAAAAATAAGTAAATTTTCTAGTCTGTTACCTATAATAGCAAGTATTGTAATAAACCATTTCATTTTCAATTTTAAAGTGGAGTTTCATTAAAATGTATCTCCTGATGTATGTTTTACAACCCCTCTAAGATGACACAAACAGATGTCTTAAGTAATTGAACATTATGATTCTGTGTTCTGGGGGAAGGCTCCTATGCCACCAGCAGTAGATTATTTCAATGCTTTCAGTGGGAAGGCCAAGTAGAGTTCATGTTGTATTCCAATACAATTTTAGTAAGTGTTAATATGAAAAAATCTATGAAAAAGTATGGGTAGAATGTAAGATTAATGCCCTGTGTTTTCAGGATTATTCCTACAGTATTTTATGTGCTAAGTAGATTAATTTGTAATACAGTGATAGTGTCTATGACTATTAGAACTCCTGTTAGGAGTAAGAACAATGAGGGTCCTGAAGCTTCTCTAAAGAGCAGAACAGTAAGACAGTACTGGCAGGATATAAGTAATTACAAACTTTTTTGAATTCTTTGTGAAGAACAGGAAATTCTAGGGGCAAAATAAGCAGATCCTCTTTCTGAAAGTGACAGAGAAGAATGCATCCTCCCTGTGACCTAAGATAACTGATCTCTTTAGATTGCTTAGGCAAATGGTGATCAATCCAGTTCACATCTTGTGGTAACTGGAAAAATTCACTAAGTCCCCAGTAAAATGGAAGATTCCAGAGGGTCTGTCTCTCTTTCAGCCTTTTCATAATGATTTGTAGTACTGTAAGGGATAATATACTTCATATGGATGGGGGCAGGTTAACATATCAATCTTGCCTTATATAAACAAACAAGATTCAAAATTTAAAATATATGGTGGTTGTTCGAATTCCAGCAATTCTCTTATTAGGTCCCCAAGAGTCATCCTTGACTTCATTCTGCTCTCAGCATACCCATGCATCTTGATTTACTGAAAGTGCACAGAACATCTCAGAGCATTCGAATAAGAGTAATGGTAATTTTTGTCTTTTGGCTGACCATCAGCTAGTTACTTTGTGTATGGTGAGTGAGTTTGGGTAAATTAGTTTACAAGCCTACTGTTCAGTTTGTGGAAGAAAGGTCAATTTGAAGTTGGCAGAACCTATTATCTCATACTGGACATTTCTAATGGATGAGATGAGTGTTTTATTCTGAGCACCAGCAATGCTGATCTCTTATAAAAGAGCAGTTGCTTAGCCAGCAGTGCCCATTCCTTCAGGAGAGAGGGTCTGCATAGGTTTCACTGTCTGACATCAATCCTGCTTTCAAGACACTGGTCACCTAGCTTCTGTATAAGGAAAGTCATACTTGGTGTGAACTCTTTCAATGCTAGGGCAGACACAGCATCATAAAGATGGCATATATAAGTGTAGGAATTACTATGGCCAAATTAGTCTCAAGATGGGGTTTTTTTCCCCACTGAAATCTTATATTTGTTAGAAATGTAATTCTGATTTTGCAACACCTTGTTTCCCCACTGATGATGTTAATTATACATCATGGCTTTCTTACTTATATCATGGCTTTCTACTTACATCAAGTAGACTGGAATGCAGTTTGGAATTGTGAGACTGTGAGCATGTCACTCAAATGTGTATGCCATAAGGATATTGAAGTAATTAGCAATCCTGATGTACTGGGTTTGGAATTACACTCTTGACTATCAACAGGGAAGTGGCAGCCCTTAGAGATCATTTTGCAAAGTGAAAAAAAAAGTGTGGTTACATTCAATTCCACATTTAGTTAGTTTTCAGTAGAGCTGAAATATACCTTGTTTCTGTATATTAAGAGGTTTTTGTGGATCATCACAATGCTTGTGAAAATCTTAAGGTTTCCTGTCAGATTTAAAAGCCATTAATTGCTAGTGTTTCACAGAACCATGCCATGTAGAAAGTATTTGTTTGACCAATTGTTTCTTGATGCAATGTAGTTGCACATTTGTGGCACTTCAGTTGCAGTGATACATCATTATCAATGCTGCTAAGGGAGCAGTAGGCAAAATATACAGCAGTGCTATGTGGTTGTGCTTTTTTGATTAAGAACAGTAATGAGATGTAGCAAAACAGGCCTGTGATGTTGCAGAAAACTAAATGCAAAGGAGATTACTCAGAAAATTTCCAGAAAGTCTTAGTATTGCCTTTGCCATGGTGAGTTAAGTTGCCATTGCATAACATGTTATTGTTCCAGCTGAAATAAAAATGTAACAGTGACAAGGCAACAGACTAGCAATCTTATTTTGGTAAATGCTGCTGTATTGTGTATGTTGTTCATAAATGTAAGCAATTGGAAAAGCATAGCAGAAGCAAATTGGTGAAAGATAAATTAATTCTCTGGAAGAAAAGCACAGCTACTTTGTGAATAGAGTAAGATCAGCTAGAGTCAGCTTCCTTGAGTTCTACTGATTGTTCTCCAGAAATGAAAACAAACAATTGAGTGGTGTTTCTTTTACGTGGCAATGTCATAGAGCAAAGGGCACAAACGCCATTCACCAGACAGGAACAGCAGTGCTAGAAACATGAAGAGAAACCACAAGCAATTTATGAGCCTTGGCCCGCCTAAATGACTACAGGAGCTACTGTACACTTAATTTTTCTCTCCTTAACCAAGATATTTGGGTAAGGATGATGTTCACATTAGGCATCATTACAATGAAGTAGGAGAGAGGCACCTTCAGAAAGTGTTTTAGAGATGAAGCACAATTAGCAAAAAGTCACTTTTTTCTTCTTCATTCATAGCATAGGAAACCTGAGGAGGTTCAGTTCTGGGGAGGCACCTAACTTAGCTTTCTAATGTTAAATGGGTGAAATGAGGCTGAAAGACATCACTTATAAGCCTGAAGCTTCACTTTATAGTATGTAGCTTTCAAACTCATGGCTTCTGCAGGTGATAGAAGAATTGTTGTGTGAGGCGTCTTGGTATCTATGCATAATGCATGGAAAAAGCTGGTGGACTCACTTCAGGTCTAAAACAACCAGCATGGTAAGCAGGCAACTATTATTGCCCTTGTTGCCCCTAGTGTGGGATATGCTTCAAGGGATTTGAAGCAAGCTGAGGATGGTGGCATGACCTTTTCTTCATGGTAAGTGCTTAAGCACTCAAGGTACCAGATAGGTTTGGTTTTTTTTTCTTTTAAAGCATCAAGAGGTAAAGAGTTCCCCCATTTTTTGTTTTAATGTCCCAGAGGCTGGAGGATACTCATGCTGAACAAGGGAAACAGTTTCAGTTCCTTCCTTAACATGAAAGAGGTTAAACTTCTTCTCAAGAGTGCCAGGGTGAATCTTTTAGCCAGGGCTGCAGCAGTGATGTAACTAATGTCTGAAAAGAAAGTAAGGTTCATTTGGTAAGATACAATTACTAGAAGGATGAGGCTACAAACTGTGGTATTTCCTTGGATCCAGTTGTTTGGTTATTTTTTTTCAAATAGGGCAGATTTTTTTTTTTTTTTAATGCAACAGTGATGAAGCACTTCTACTGATGTTAAGAGCTTATACATTGGGGGGGTGGGGCGGGAAATTCTGTGGTTTGCTTTTTCTTTTCTGGTGGATTGGGGTTTTGAGGGGGGGCTGTTTGGTTGTTTTTTTAATGTAGCATCTAATGATACAGATAATATGGACACATATCTGTTGGGAAACCTAACCTTTACCTGGACTTCCTAAATCCTGGAGGAGAATCTTACTTATCTATCCTTTCAGGAACTGTATCTGAAGCTAATATTTAGCAGTTAAGAAACTTTCTAATCATTAGAATTTTTCAGAAAATGACAATTGTCTCTAGGAATTCCTAAATCACAGGTTAGTTTGCTTTCTTCTGAAATGCCAAGAATTCTTGAAGTTATCTCTGATTTATATTAACTAGTCTTTATTCAGACTTATTCTCAAATTGTTTCTTGTTTATATATTTCTCATTTTTTGTGAAATGCAGGTGCCGTGAAGTCAAAAGAGCTTCATTAAGAATAATTTATATATGTAATTTCAATAATAACAGAAATTCTTGTGTAGAGTTGTTAATCATAAGAGTCACAGTTGATTTTGCCTCTTTTCCAATTCTGTTTTTCCCAGATGAAATAATAGTACAAAAGCCAGAGCTCACCAGTCCATCAATCTGTCACGCTCCTGGTGGGGAATACTTTGTAGAAGGAGAGACATGGAACATTGATTCCTGCACGCAATGCACATGCCACAGTGGCCGTGTCCTGTGTGAGACTGAAGTCTGTCCACCTCTTCTTTGCCAAAACCCCACCCGCACACAGGACTCCTGCTGTCCACAGTGCCCAGGTAAGTGCTGACAGCCAGCTGTCATCAGAGCCCTTCCCTGATCTGAGGATGTCTGATGTTTCGGTATGAGAATGCTTCAGTGTGTGCTCAGGTGGTTGTTGTGGTGCCTTTGTTCTTCAGCAGTTTGGAGTGCCAGCCTGCAGTCCTCTAATTCAAATGCAAAACTTGACTGTGTGCAAGAGAGATCTTATATGCAAAGGGGAGTTGTGGCCCTGAACATTGGAAATCTTAAAGCAATCTAATGTAGGGGTTGTGTAAGAACCAGAATCCTTAGAAGGTTTATGAAATATGCACTCGTTTATGGAGACATACAGGATTAGAGAAATTTTGAAAGCAGTCAGTGTTAGGTAGATACAGGCTTGTTTCTTTTTCTTGCTACACACCTTGGTTTCTATGAAGCTTTTTATTACTATCTTGTCTATTTGGGGATTTGGTCTCAGAAATACTTCTGTTTGCTTTTACCTTCACATGGTGTCATTTTGAGAGTGATTTGAAGGCAGCTGAGTAATACCAAAGCATTCCAGCCTGGCAGGTGTGCCAGACTCCTCCTAGACTGCCTTACAGTGTCAAGAAGATAACAGGATTTGCTTTCCCCCAAGGAAAGCTATTCAATTATAAATAAACATAAATTCCTATTTTACATAGCAAATGGGGAGTTTGTTGCAGTGGAAATTTAGTACAAAGTTGTGAATAGCATGTAAACTCACGAAGAAAATAAGCCTTTATTAAAACCAAAATTAAAAAATTTACTTTAGGAAAAAATAGAAGTTAGGTTTTGACATTAGGTTTTGCTACGAGGTAGTTGTGTTTGGGTACGGGACTTTTTTCCTGACAAAATATTTTCAGTAAACATGGTAGCCAGTTCTCCTGACATACATTTTTTTTTTTTCATTATTAATAATGAACATTTGCTTACTTCAAAGTACTGTTTTGGAGGAGCTGATCTTTCCTCACTGGCTATATAATATAAGCGTGGTCTCATGGCTTAATGCAGTTAGATTAAAAGCCTGATCTCAGTGCTCTTATGAATCCTTTATTTTCTTCTCTTTTTCTTAGTCCTGTTTCTTGACCTGTAATGCCTGTTAAGGTACAGATTCATTGCTGGAATATGTCTCCCCCATGGACAGGCACGAGAATTAAAGCAAACCATTGGCATCAGACTGAAGCAAGATCAAGTTCCACTTGCTTCTCAGCATCTATAATTAGCTCATTTAAGGCCACTAGTGAAGGTGACAGCAGCATAATAGCTTTTCACTTTGCATCATTCAAAGACTTGGGCTGGCATTGTAGAAGATGGGATTCAGGTTTTAGATCTCTTTTTTGAGATGGATTCCTATACACCATGCAATTCAGAGCATTCAGAGTCACTTTCTGAGGGGCAGCTTCTGATGGTGATTATTTTTCACTTTGCTTTTCTTTTTCCAAGTCTTTTTTCCTTTTTTTTCTTTCTTTTCCTGCTTTCTTTTTTTTCCTTTATTGAGTAAACACACCAAAGGTCTAGATAAGCATTATGCTAGAGCATATCATGAGGTCTTCATCCCATATAAGAACTGAAGAGGCATGGGACTGTCCTTTTAGTTCTTCTGAAGTAGTGAGCCGATATGTAACAAATCTATTGTGTTCTTCTAGAGTGAACCCTCTGTTAAGGAGCTATGAGAGAAGTTACCCACTGTAAGTTAAATAACCTAATCCATAATCTAATGTTTCTATTTACAGATGAGACTCTTCAGCCCTCTCCATCAAGCAACGAGAGCATGCCCCATTACTGCAAAAATGATGATGGAGATATTTTTCTGACAGCTGAGTCCTGGAAGCCCAATGTCTGCACTAGCTGCATTTGCATGGATGGTGTGATTAGATGCTACTCTGAGTCTTGCCCACCGGTATCCTGTGAGAGACCTGTTCTGAGAAAGGGACAGTGTTGTCCTTACTGTATTGGTGAGCAAATAAAAACAGTTGTTAAGTTGCTGTTCCCTTGCTGGGAATAAGACAGAAGTTTTATTTCCAAACTGAAATGCTTTCCCTGTTTGGTGAGATGCAGCCTATGCCACCAGTTGAACTGGAGAGTGAAGTCTGCATAGGGAGCTTTGAGGATCATGGTTTGTGGTTTTTAGGTAGAAGCACATAAAGATATATATCTAATTTGCCTACAAACTCCAGAGGCCATCCTCCTGGAATCTTAGTAAGACACCTTATTGGATGAAGGCATTATAAAAACATTATTTAAAGGAAGGTCTGTCAGCTAACACATATATTGTGTCAAGATTTATGTCATAAATGAGGAAAACATTACTTCTGACTGCAGAAGATGAGCTAAAGCATTCTGAAATTTCACAGAATGAAGAACTGTTAATAAAGCATCTAAATTAAAATACAGGAAAAAAATGGAATTTTATTAATGATAATATCTTTGAGATAAAACTGGGGAAAAAAGTATATATATTTTAAATACTGAAAATGCATAAAGAAATAGGGCCATGCACTGGTGTTGAATTTGAAGCTGAAGTAAATGGTGGTTGCTGTAGACAGTGAAAATTACTAGGCTTTTGTAAAATAACAAAATTGGAGATTACTGATTTCTTTTCCACTGTGTGTTGAATAGGAGTATTTATGTACAGATGACTTTTTTTGTCAGTTCACAGTAAGTACAAAGGCTGTAGGATGGAAGCTGCAGATAGAGAAAAATCATATAATGTACTGACTGAATTTAAGTCTTTGTAGAATTGTTGGAAAGCATTCAAAGCTTACTTACCTTTATGTGCAAAAATAGTAGGGAGAGGTACAGCAGAAAAGAACAGTAAGAAGGAATATAAGAAAATTGATGGCTTTAAATATTTAATTCAACATGAGTCAACTTGCCCATCTATAAACAAAACAGTCCTTCATCAGACATCAGAAAGATTGTGAAGTACACTCAGACATTGATACAACTCTTGAAATATTTATATCATTGCAGATAGAATAGCTTTAGTAACAGGTGATACAGTTTTATATGATGTACAAGGAATTAGATGGAAGAATGCCTGGAAAAGTTGCAAAGTATCCAAGCTTCAGTTGACTTTGGAAACCAACTTAGATTCCTGATGAGGACATTTTGAGGCGAAAGCACAATGTTAATCCTATTACTATTTCTACTCATGGCTTGCATACGAAATGGAGATAATATAAAGTTTTTTTGACAGCTGTCTTGCTGTAGGCTTTTCTTCCAGTGAGTTTGAACCATAAAACTATTTTAATCCAGAAAACATTTTAACATTAAAAAAAGTACAGAGTGTTTGAGAAGTTGGGCAATCAAACCAGTAGAGTCAGAACATGAGCCTTAGTACTGCAGAATTCAGGAGAATTCTATGGGTGAGAAAGGGATGCACAGGAGAGCTTGTGCAATGAGCTACAAAATTGAAACCTTTAAAACCTTGCTGCCTATATCGTGCGTGTCAGGTTAGCAAATATATACACACAGCATGTAGATACAGCTTTAATTGACTTACTCTGAATCCTATATAGTTGTATAATATTGTAAATACTTAAATGTGTGATCTATGAAAGCTTAATGATTTTTTTTAGTAGCAACTGCTCAGCAAAGCAAAATACAGAAGCCAGATTTTAATTAACACTCAGATATAAAGATTTTCAGTGATGCTACTCTTTATTAATTCATGTTGTCCTATATAGTCAGAATGTTTTGTGGTTTAAATAACTGAAAGTCATGGAAACTTAATTTTTTTATGGTTTCCTTGAATTATATATACTCTTGCATGTAAGAGGAATCAGGTCATGCACTTAATTTTCATCTTTCTGGTGCTTACTGGTTTACTCTTCATTTTTGAGAACTGTGAAGCACATCTCTGTATAGATTCTTTCTAATTATTTTTATGTAATATTTGATAAAATGTATAGAATCATAGAATCATTTAGGTTGGAAAAGACCTCTAAGATCAACTAGTCCAGCTGTTAACCCTGCATTGCCAAGTCAATCCCCAAAATGCTATGTCTACATATCTTTTAAATACCCCCAGGGATGGTGAGTCAGTCACTTCTTTGGGCATAGGCAAACTCTATGGAAACAGGTCTTTTCATCTTTTGGAATTTAAAAAATTATGCAGTATTTTAGCACTGCATTATTTTATTCTGCTTCTTTCTGGGTGGACTCAAATTCAAAATTTTACAGTCTTGGATGCTTTGTTGTTTGAATCTTCAAATTCTTCCTGTGTGTTCAACATTTGTCTTTCTCATGCAAAGAAAGATTAATTTGAAAAGATAACCTTCTAGTTCAGAGAGGCTAAAGAGATATCTGTTTGATTAGAGACAAGATTATTCCTGCTGAAAAAAGAGCAGTGACTGTTTATTGTCATTTACCAGGTGAGACTGATTTTCTGGTGCAGCTAGAAGAAATTTGAGAGAAGTGGGTAGAGCTAGACACTGAACTATGTTTTTGTATGTGGGTTTCTTACTGCAAGTCTGTCTTGTTTCCACTGTTCTTGAGCACCTGTTGGTGTTGTGGCCTTTATCTTCACCCTTTGTTTATACTTTCATAGAGATGGACATCAGAACAGGAGACACTCACAGGATAGTACTTTAAAATTTCCTCTGAGGTTCAAAGGTATAGCACCATAATTGTGATTTTACCTTTGCTCATTCTTCTAAAACATATTTGCTGAATTAAATTGTGATGTGTTCTTCACAATTGGAAAAGTCTAAGCAAGTTAGAGGACTTCTCTAGACAAACCAGCTGCTGAATTGAGGAAGGTGTCCTAAGTGAAGCAAGGTAACATTTTGGGAGCAAATCTGAATGGTCCAAGAGTGCTCAGCCTTAGATCTGCATAGGTAATGAGCAGCAGAGGTGTGCTCAGGTTGTGTGCCTCACCCTGTCCCCAGACACACCTTCCTAACACAGAGTTCTGCTGGCTCTATATGCCAAAATGCACATCATCTAGGGAACAACCTAATGTCCTTCCTGCAGCTTGCAGCCACCTTTTCCTCCCACTCTTCCTTTCCCTCCCACTCTTCCTTTCCCATGCCCACACCACATTCACTTCCAAAATCTGCTTTGAGAGATTGAGTATGGTTGGGACCCAGACGTACTAAAAGCCATGAAAGCTGTGAGATACCAAGGACCTCGGGAATCATTTGTGCTTTTTAGATAATTCCATTAATGTTTTCACAATAGTACTTCTTGCTGGTCTTCTTTTATATTTGAATTTACTCTCTCAGATCTGTTGGGCTGGTCTGCTGGCCGCTAGCCTTGTTATTCCAGATTATGTCACTCTATTATGCTGTCATTAATTAAAACCTCTACTGATGGCCAGAATATATAATAAGGCTGACATAGGGTAAATATGTCTAACTGGCATACTTAAAGATGTAATCTGTGTGAATGCTAAACCAGTATTTATCTGAAAGGTTAAATTTGATTTCACTCTGTTATCTTATTCATATCTTTAATTTGCAAGCTCATGTCATCAGCAGGTTTCATGATAATTTTTGCCTCTAAGAAACAAAGGTAGGAGGAAGCTAAGATGAAAATGAGGCTTGGCTTTTGGAGTTTCTGTTGTGTGGGTTTTTGGCTAACCTTAAAGTGCTCCAGGACCAAAAAACATCCTAGGCTAAGTGATTCATAACTGCCTTCTCAGTGAAACAGGTTTACTGCAACCACCTAAAAGGTTTGCATAGGATGCAACATTAAAAAGTGGGGTACTGAATGCCTAGGCAGAATGATCACATCTATTTCCAATTTATATAATATTAACCATGAAAAAAATGTACTGAGTTTAGTTATTGCTCTTTTCCTGGAGTATTCCATTGATACAGTTGAAGGGAAATATCAGATCCCCTTCAAATCTGTTTTATCATTACAGTCTAAGCACTTCTAGTTATTTAACCTAAGAGTTGCTCCAATCCTTCTTGGCATCCTGCCTAATCTGCTTTTTTAAGTATTCTAAACAGAGTTCATCATTCTTGAGCTTTGGTAGATAGAAATTTAGATAGTTAGGGGTTAGGGGTTATTTTAGCTTAATAGGATTCACTAGGAAACAAGGAGGAAGATGAGTAGTTGGCAGTCTCAAACAGTCAAAGAGAATTTTTCATAATTTTCAGAGCACTTTTGATATCATCTTTTCACGTCCCAGTCATCCATCTTCTAGCCTCTTGCATTAAGAAAATGAGGAGAAGCAGCCCAGGCTAATTATGTATTTCATAAAGAAGCAGAAATTACATTCTTTTCCCAAAGATTTTCTGGAAGATGAAGAGAGGATCTTTTAATTACAGCTGGGATTTCTTTGTGGCAGTTGTTCCACTTTTGTGTCTAGGAAAGAAATCAGATTGGTGTGTAATTGGCTGTTACTTCACGATCACAGCAGTGTTTTCTTTCCACAGAAGATACCGTTCCAAAGAAAGTGGTCTGCCACTTCAGTGGAGAAACGTACGCAGATGAGGAACGCTGGGACATTGACAGCTGCACACACTGCTACTGCCTGCAGGGTCAGACTCTCTGCTCCACTGTCAGCTGCCCACCTCTGCCTTGTGCTGAACCCATCAACGTGGAGGGAAGCTGCTGTCCCATGTGTCCAGGTAATGTGATGTGACAACCCCGTTTATTGTCATGCTGGTTTCCTAGGGCCGATAATAAGGTTTTTTAATTGGGTTTTGAATGTCAGTCCATGTTTGAACAGCGTCACAAAGGCAACAGACTTTTAGACTTCAGGAAAATTAATATTCTTAACAGATAGGCACATTGTGCAAAAACATAGTTTGAATTTCACTTATTCTGAGAACTGTGAACTGAAAAATTACTTGCTTGCCCCCGTTTGTCCTTTCACACGGCTATGGAAATATGTTAATGAAGTGGGAAAATTAATATCCTTACATCTCTGCAGATTATGTCAGAGTGATTAACATTTCTGTCTTTTCTGAGACTCTTGGTTACTTTTCAAATATCACATTGCTTTATTTATCACTTTAACTTGGCTTAAAAGCAATGTGACATTTTCTTAGCTATGGGCACAAGGGACATAAGAATTCCAAGTGGTTTTTAATGTGAGTCCTGATATACTTCTGCAGAAGTTTGCTCACCTTATTCAGTCAGCTGGTAACTACTTCTGACAGGACAACTGGGGAAATTCAGCAGTACCTCTTCTTGCAATTTCCCTCCTTTGAGCATTACAAAAAAAAAAGTGAGGCAAAGAAACCAGTAGGGACTGTTTACATATCAGCTGGGAAGATGTAGCCTTCCCTTCCTTTTTTTTGAGGGGCGGGGGCTTGAGTATCACAGAGGAGCAAGCCTGTAGTAAAGCATGTACTCTGAGATGGTACTTTCAAAAGCAAGTTTGTCCACACCAGTCCTTTGTCCCATTCACATTATGATAATAATAATGGCAACAGGTAATATACAATATGGAATAAGTTTTCAAACAAAATCCCAGGCTAATGATGAAAATTCTGAGATAAATAAAAGAATTTAAAGGACAAAGCACTGCAAATGGGCAAGTGTATTTCCTCAATTAAGAGCAGCACTGAGAAGTTAAGCAGCCTGTAACTTGTGAAACACATTTTTCTCATTTCAGAGATGTATGTACCTGAACCCACTAACATCCCCATTGAGAAGACAAACCATCGAGGAGATGTTGAACTAGAAGTACCAAACTGGCCAACACCAAGTGAAAATGATATAATCCACATTCATAGAGGTCAGATCTGATATAAACCAGGATAACTTAGGACTGTGTTTATTCCCCATGTTTTAATGCATCTACTTTTTCTATTCAGGTAGCAGTTGTATCTGGGAATATTCTACAGTGCATAATTCTTACATGCATTTTGCTTTGAGTAAAGATGAGTCAGTCGATTAAATTATATTTTTACATTTTGGTCTCATTGTCACTCCATGTTCTGCATAGAAGAAACATCCATGTTGGTATTATGGGGTTCCATAAAATTTAGAGTACAACAAACTGATGAATCAGAAGTGATTCTTCAGTGTCTCTTCTGATTCAAAAACTAGAAAGCAGGCCATTGGAGTTGACAGACCTTCATTTGATCCATCTGACATTCTCAGGAATAGATAAACAAAAATGGAAAAATGTGTACTACAGCCCAACATATAGCCATGATGTCAGACCTTAGACAAAAAAAACATGTCAGGTATATTGACACACAGCCAATAAGGTTGTCTAAGGATGTAAATACATTTTCTGTTTAGAACTGCACTGTAATATTATTTCAGCACAGAGGAAATATTCTGTGCCACAGTTTTTGTTAACCTTTCCTAATTGAAGGTCAACATAAACTATGTATTTTTTTAATCTGTGGATCCTCTCATAGCACTCTTTTGTTTGGAGAAAGGATACATGAAATATAACTTAGAACAAGGTTCTAAGCTTATGCTTTTATAACTACAGTATTTTAATTTTTCAGGCATTAGTAGCTGGCTTGCAACTATCCTGCCTGGGGATTATAAACACACACTACAAACTGTGAGGGAATTATGTATATGTCATTGAAAGTTACCATTCTTTGCAATTACACACAAAACTTGCTACAGTCTAGTAGACTGCCAGCAGTATGTTTTCTCAGGCTGAGTGTTACAGGTATTGTAATACGCTCTCAACAGATGAGAGAGTGAACACATCGAACTTGTCCTACCAGTTTTTAAAAGTTAAAAAAAAAAAAAAAAGAAAAAATTACTTTCATCCTAAGATTTCCAAGTTCTCCTCAGCCTGGGAACACAGTCTGACTCTTTTTTTGCAAGTGGGAATTTGGTTGTGATCAGATAAGATCGTGCAAACACAGCTGAGTTAGGAAGTTATTGTCAGACTTGGTCATTACTGTGCTTTAGATTTCCTTCTAGCTCCTCTCTTTTAGATGGCTTTTTCCTGACTAACATAGTCCCTTTACAAGATACTAGCTTTTCTAATTTATGTAAATAAGGTGACATTGCAGGAGAGAAGGTCCAAATTCATATGAGTGACTAGATGTACTACTGAGACTTTTATAACTACATTCTTCCTTAGGGCCAAGGTCCGTTTATAATGACTAACAAATGCTGCATTTGCCTTGCAGACATGAACCATCTCCAGGGGGAATACCGGAGTGGCAGCGGGCCGCACCCCAGCGAAGATGCATCGGGCAGCTCTGTTGCCTTGGTGGCAATCCCAGTGACGATAGCGCTGTTCCTGATCATCGTGCTCCTGCTCATCAACCAGAAAAAGCAGTGGATTCCAGTGTCCTGCTACAAAGCTCCAACAAAGGTGCCGTTGTTTGTCCGGGCTTTCCCATTTTTTATGAAATGTTAAGCAATAAAGAGGCTGTTAAAAGTCTGGGAAAAAAGCTGCTGCACATCTGGGGCGACCAGGTTAAGCCTTTGTGTGATGCTGAATTAACAGAGAACAGTTAAACAAGCCCAGCTGGGATAGGAGAATACCAGAGCTCCATTCAGAAGATAAAAAATGGTGACTCTGAAGAGAGTGCTGGCCTGTTACTATGTCTGACATAAGCCAACTTTAACCAAAGTCCAAACCCTTTCATTGCCAGTTTGTTTTTTTGGTTTTTTTTGTGCTTATGGACTTGAACCAAATGGAGTTTTAAAATTTTGTGTGGAATACAAAAATTGTACGATTTACTCAATATTTCCTTTCTGTTTTAACAGCCTTCTTGCCTAAACAATCAACTGGTATATGTGGACTGCAAGAAAGGTACCATGGTCCAGGTGGACAGTTCTCAGAGGATGCTAAGAATTGCAGACCCAGATTCAAGATACAGTGGATTTTACAGCATGCAGAAACAGAACAACCTACAGGCAGATAATTTCTATCAAACAGTTTGAAGAATTGCACCCTTACCAAGGATTTAAGAAAGAGAGAGAGAGAGAGAGAGAGAGAAAGAGAGACAGTCTGCTATTAAAATAAAACTAGAATTGTGCAGTTGCTTAGTGGATTGTATTGGATTTGTGACTACATGTACAGCTCTAAGACCTTTCTGGGATGAGCTCTGACTCCTGCAATGTGCCAGAAAAAGCATTCCCACTTTTCCTTGAGATAACTGACCAAGTGTTTTCTTAGAACCAAAGTTTTAAAACTTGTTAAGATGTATTTGCTTGTAACATAGCTATAGAGGTTTTCTGGGAGGGGGAATCAGGGGCTAGGGGTAGGCAGTGAAGTAAAAGGAAGCTTCAGAGGAGAAAAGCTGGTCATGCTTGGCTGGAGATAAAAATATACTGCCGAGCAGCAGGATAGTGGTTTTCCTTGTTGCTCTGAAATTGCATCTGTTGCAGCAAAAGCCTAACCCCAGGTGAAAAAAAATGAAAAGGTCTGATTATTTTTTTCCAGCTGTTGCTACAGTAATATACTCCTAGAACAGAATTTGTCACATCACAGGTGTGGTGTAGCTGCAAATATTTTTCTATATGATGAGAAGCTGCAGTAGTTAATGAAATAGCAAGGAAAAGATTATAGCAGAAAATAAAGGGTGGGTTTATTAAGGATGTATAAAATTATACCTTGTGCTGCTTTTTGTTTTTATTTTTGTTTTTATTTTTGTTTTCTTCAAAGCTGATTGGCTAGATTAGCCAGACTTCAGCAGAGTTAGCAAATGACTGAGGCCTAAGTAATTCCTGATATGAGCACTGGATCTTTTGACAGCAGTATTGAAGGAAAGAAGGAAGGAAGGAAGGATGGAAGGAAAAGTCAAGAACACCATGCAGTTCCAGGGGCTTTTGTTTGTTTGTTTTGTCTGTTGTGGTTTTGTTTTGTTATTTTTATATCAATCTCTGTTTGTTCATACAGGAGAAGGAAAATATTTTTGTTGGACAAAGCTCTTGCGTACAGAGAGTAAAAAAGAGACTGTTTTAAGGTTGTTGTTTTTTTCCTGTTGATGTTCTTATTTACTGGTATGCAGATTTAGAAACTACTTCCATGCTAGGAAGCTGCTTAATTTTAATTGTATATTACTCAAGCACCTTTTTTGAAGCTCAGAAAAAAAAGGAGATCATGCTTCTTTAAACTTTAGCATTATAGGAATATTTATGTAAATATAATTATGCTAAAAAACAACAAAAAGTATTTGTATGTTTGTGTATATATATGTATATACAAATGCATGTAGGTATACATATGTATATATACGTGCATGTGTATATACACTATACCTATATATACTGTATATATAAAATACTATGTATACAGTATATATTTTTTCTATTTTTTTTTCCTGTTGAATGTATTTTTATCTGAGAGAGATTTTACCCAGAGCAGAAACAGATAACAGGCATTCCATATCAATGCTTAATTGCTTGTGAGTTGAGGAAAGACAAGAAAAGAGCATCTCATTCTACCTACAGTTTGATTTGATTTGATGATTTGATTTGATAGTGTTTGTGTGTGTGTGCGTGCGTGTGCACTCTTGTGTTGGCGTGTGTTCAGTTCGTGCACGATTATAGCAGTAAGCGTTGCTCTTGCTACTTGCTACATTTCAGGGTGTTTCTTATTTTTCTTTTCCTGCTTAGCCTTAAAAAGGCATTTTAATGAATGCATTGGCTAGAGACACTGATGACAATATACATGCAGCACTAATCAACTCCATAAAATAACACAATCAGCTCCTGGATTTTGGTTGGTTTTGTTTTTCTTTTTTGGGTTTGTGTTTGTTTGTTTGTTTTTTCGGTTTTTTGCAAACAATTGTTTGAAACAACTACTGGAATATTGTCCGCATTAAGCTGGAAGTTTGTTGTAGCTTGCCTCATTTATAACTCTGACTGTAAAATACAATGTTAACTTTCCAAACAGGTCTTGGCACTTTTATACTAATTACCCATTTGTGCATTGCCTTTTTTCTTTTACAAATGCTTGTCATAAGAGACACAGATACCCAGTATGCTTAATGTGAAAAGAAAATGTATTTTTTGTAAAGGAACTCTCAAGTATTGTTGTAAATACTTGGTCAGAGATTGCTGAACTTTAAAACTGAAAAAAAAAACCTAATTTATTATTATAATGACCTAATTTATTAATCTGAAGATTAACAATTTTTTTTTTGTTTTAGAATATCAAAAAGGTGTTCTAGCTGTTTGCATCAAAGAAAAAAATAGGTTGTATCATTAAGGGTCAACATTTTTTCTGCTTATATAACTTCAGTTTCCAACCACCAATAAGAAAAAATGTAATCTCCCCAGTGTTTTGTACTCAATCTGATAATGAAACAGAGATGTTTCTGTCCAGTAACTACAGAGATTTTTGTCAAGACAAAACATCCATTCCTTGCGTAAGAGTAAGCAGTCTTTATCCAGAAATTGTAAATGCTTGCTTTTGTTTTACAATCAAGGCCATATTCTGAAAATATTAGCAGGATATAGGACATGGTGTAAAATGTTTTATTATTATTATTATTTTATTATTATTTTAAAGATATGATTTATCCTATGTGCTGTATCCATTACACTCTTTTACTTTGGTTCCTGTTGTGCTCTTGTAAGAGAAATGCAGATATAATTTTCTGAAAAATAGATGCATATGTGGCACTCGGAGTGCACTGCGGTTCAGCAGATTGCTTGTTTACTTTTTTAACTGTAAGGCGGTTTCTTGTAATTTGGCTCTTGGCAGCACAATAAAAAATTTTAAACCTATGGATGCGTGTCTTCTTAAACATTTATTACTTCTGGACACTGGTCCTTGAGACATTAGTTTATAGTTTGATATTATGGTTAGTAGGAATTTGTATTATTGTCATGCTGACCTGAGATCAGAATCGGTCAGAAAATACTGTGGATAAAGAAGAGTTTGCAGGTGCAGAAAGTTCTGCATATTACACTAAAGAATTTTCACAGTAGAGAGTTTTGTGGAATTCCAAATAGTTCCACCATAAAGATGAATGAAATGCAAAGTTAGGCTTTGCCCTGCTATGGAGTTTGTGGTCTAGTCTTACCTGACAGAAAGCCATGATTTACCATACAAGATTCTAATGCAAAGTCCTACAAAAAGTGCATGGAATCAGAATTTGCACTTCATGGACTTCCTGAGCTGCACATCAACTATTTATTTATTCAGCTACAATGGTTTTTTCTTCTAGTAATTTTTAAGTTAATTACCTTGATGTCCAAGTTCTGGTACATAAGATCCTGAGGCAAGGTAGTTTTCAGCTTAACTACTTGCTCTGTAAAAAGCTGCCTCCTTTCTTTGAACCTACTCTCCTAATGGTTTCATTTAATATCCCTGCTGCATTCAAAGCAGCAGTGGGTCAGTATTTATATGTCACCCATTAATTTGGAGACCTCTCTCTTGTTTCCATTTTTTCTTAAGAATCCTGAGATACAATTCTTCAGGAGTAGTTCCATACCTTATGGCCAGCCTTGCTGTTCCTTGTACTCCCATGTACATCCTTTAAAATGAAGGGTTAGGGGACTGAAAATGTCCACATGTGGTACTCCCTGGATCTAGCATGGCGTTTACTGTTTGGATTGCTACTGACAGCTGAGTCAGTGTTCTTGCAGACCTAGCTGCAATAATGCAAAATGCCCAATAGTTACTGCAAAGCTCATAATTGACTTTAACTAGGATAGATCTGTATTTATGTGCATCCCTTTACATTTCCATATGCTGAATTTTTTCTCCCTTGCTAGTTACCTGTTCGAGCATTATTGTTCCTTCCCAAGACTAAGGCTATGGAATATTTACATCTTCTAGAAGAGCATCTTAAAAATCTGTAAGCATTTTGGGGTTTCATCTGAATGAAACAGAAAACATCATTGTACCAATGTATAAAACAATGATGCATCCACATTTTAACACTTTAAAGTAGTCCTGACCTCCTCTGCCTTTACAACGTCTGAAAGGATCATATTTGGAATACCTATTTACACTAGGGTTTCTCAGCTTGTCATAATCCTGAGTAGGATAGGATGCAAATCCTTTCAATGACCTCAGTGGCACTCAGATGCTTAACTAGGAATGCATTTTCCACTTACACTGTTGCCAAACATCGAGTAGGAAGTAGGTAGGAAGTAGAAAGAAATTTAAAGGAGGCTCAAACCGAATCAGGAAATTTAGCAGAGAAAATTCCTGGTACGTGGTTTCAGATATCAAAAGATTGTGGCTGCTCAAAAAAAAAAAAAAAAAAAAAAAAAAAAAAAAAAAAAAAAAAATACAAGTCAAAAAAACCCATGCGTATAACGGCACGATACAAAGTTAGCAAAGGATGGGCACAGGAGTCACAGTGCTGGTAAGAAAAAGTATCTCCGAAGCTTAGATTCTTGCGTATTATGTGATTGAATGGAGGCATCAATGATAGTAACAAAAAAAAAAAAAAAATTACAACAAAACTACTGCAAATAGTCCTACCACGGCAGAGGCGCTGGAATTGGGTGATCTTTGAAGTTCCCCTCCACAACCCAAACCATTCTACGCCTCCCCCTCCTGCCCGATGAGCCGCCCCTACACGGTGCGGAGCTGTGAGTCAGTACGGACACCGCTGTGTGCGGCTCTGCCATCGCTGCCCCAGCTCAGCTCAGCCCTGCCCCGCTCTGCCATCGCGGCCCCGCTTAGCCCGGCCCCGCTCTGCGTTCGCTGTCTCGGCCCAGCCCAGCCCGGCCCCGCTCTGCCATCGCTGTCCCAGCCCGGCCCGGCCCCGCTCTGCCATCGCTGTCCCAGCCCGGCCCGGCCCCGCTCTGCCATCGCTGTCCCGGCCCGGCCCAGCCCAGCCCGGCCCCGCTCTGCCATCGCTGTCCCGGCCCGGCCCTGCCATCGCTGTCCCGGCCCGGCCCAGCCCAGCCCGGCCCCGCTCTGCCATCGCTGTCCCGGCCCCGCTC
>VZUI01071309.1:0-12486 GCA_013401135.1 Cettia cetti
GATGCATGGATGGATGGATGGGGGATTGGGGGTGGGGATGGATCCAGGGGGGGTCGGGGGATGGATCCAGGGGGGATCAGGGGGGTCGGGGGGATGGGCTGGGGGAGTGGGGGGCTGCAGGGATGGATTTTGGGGGCTGTGGGGGATGGGAGGGGTCACGGGCGGGCTGAGGGGTGGGGGGTGACAGGAGCAGGGACACGGGGGGGTGACACGGATGGAGGAGGGGCTCGGTGCAGGCAGGGATGTGGGATGCTGGAGTGGGATACAGGATTGGGATGTGGGATGCAGGATTGGGGTGTGGGATGCTGGAGTGGCATGTGGGATGCAGGACTGGATGCAGGCTGGGATTTGGGATGCAGGCTGGGATGCAGGATGTAGGTTAGGCTGGGATACAAGCATGGATAAGGGATGCAGGATGGGACTGGGATGCAGGATTGGGATATGGTCAGGGATGTGGGATACAGGGGTTGGGATACAGTCTGGAACGTGGGATGCAGGATTGGGATGCAGGATGGGACTGGGACGCAGGACTGGGATCAAGGCAGGGATGTGGATACAGGACTGGGATCAGGCCTGGATGTGGGATGCAGGATCCACAGGGACCCACAGGGATCCACAGGGAGCAGTGCTTTCTCCCCGCCCCCTCTTCCCTCAGCAATTCCCAACTCCCTGAACCCCTGGATCCTGCCTGGAGCAATCCCAGACCCCCCCAAATCCCACCCTGGCCAGGATCCCAACCCCTCCTGGGCCCTGCTCCGGAGGTGTTCCTGGTTTTCCTTCAGCTCCCAGACCTTGGGAAGATGCCAGGATTCCTTGGGAATCGGGACTGGGATGCCTGGGGCATTCCAAGGAAAATCCACATCCCTTTCCTTACAAAAATCCATGGTTTTATCCCTTATTCCCACTTCCAGGTGGTCTCCCTGTCTCCCCAAATCCTTTCCTTCTGGCCCTCAACCCCCACCCATTCCTAAAATCCCAGGGGAACCCTGCCTGACTTCCAGCTGGACAAAGCCAATTCCATGGAAAAACCCCCCAAACCCACCCAGAATCCTCCTCTAAAATTTGGGAAAAAACACCGGGACCAAAGTTTTCCCTGGGGTGGGGATGGGAAACAGCCGGAATTCCAGCCCAGGAACACTGGGGGGGAAATGTCTGGGACTGGGGGATCCCACGGGGATGGATTTGGGCACTTTTGACTCCGGGTGTTCCCGTTTTTCATGGAAAATTCCTTGTGGGGGGAAAATGGAGGAGTTGGAGTCGGCCATCGGGTGGTGTTATCCCGGATTTCCAGGCACGGAGAGATGGGAGACTCCCGAAGTTTGTCCAGGTGTTTTTTTAGACCCAAATGAGGATCCTGGGAGGGAAAATTGAGGGGCTTTCCATGGAATTGGCTTCCAGGGGGATTGGGAACAGCCGGAATTCCGGCAGTAACACCAGTCTGACCCAAACTGGTGGGATTTGATTCCCAAAAAACCTCCCTGACAGGAACCAGGCTCTGCTGGATCCATGCAAAACCCCATCCAGCTAAATCCAGGAACTGCTGGAATTCCTGGATTTTCTATCCCTTCTTCCCCTGCCTCCAATCTTTGGGAAAAGCACTGGATCCAGAGGTTCTGGGAATCAAATCCCAGTTTTTGGAGGGCTGGATTTGCTGGATCCCCTGGGAGACATCACCTTGTCCTGGCTTTCCTGGGAATACGAGGGAGAGGAAAAACTGACTCCAAGAAAATCAAAAAAAATCCCAAAAAACCTCTGCCTAAGGAGGCAGCTCTGGGATAAAACCGGGCCCAGCCAGGCTGTCAGTATTCCCAAACTGGTTGAGCGGGAATTCCAGCTGCTCCCAATCCCCTTGAAAGCCAATTCCATGGAAAACCCCTCAGAATCCCCCCAGGATCCTCTTTTATTTGGGGAAAACACCCCGGGAGAAAGTTTTGGAGTCACTCATTCCTCAAAGCCTGGAAATCCAGGATAAAACCAAATCCAACCCCAGATTCCCAAGGTCAGATCCTCCATTTCCCCCCCTCACGAGGAGCTTTCCATGAAAATCGGAAACACCAGGAGTCAAAAATGCCCAAATCCATCCCCGTGGGATGACCCAATCCAGGAATTTTCCCCTCGGCTGCCGGAGCCCCAGGTCTGGCTCTTCCCATCCATTTTTCCATGGTAAAACACCACAACCACATTCCCAAAATTCAGCTTTCCCAGCATTCCTGCTTTCCTTGGCCAAGGGCAGTTTCCATGGCTGGAACATCCCTTTGGATGGGAGTCACCCCTGGGTGCGGCGGGTGAAGATTTTCGGGACGCTGGGAATCGTTTCCCAAAGATTCAACACCTCCAACACCTCCTTGGACAACAAAAATCACCCAGGATTTAAAGAATTCCCACATTCCCAAGGGGAATTTCAGCCCCTTTCAGCGCAACCTCACCCCGGAGCCGAACCCGTGATCCTGTGAGAGAAGGAGAATCGGGAAAAATCCGGAATGTTGGGAGCGGGATTGATTTTCCAAAGGCAAAGCTTCCTTGGCAGCCTGCAGATCCGGCAGGGGAATCCCTGGAGCGGCTCCCGGCCCGTCAGGCGGCTCCCAGGACATCAGAGCAGACAGGAAAAGCTGGGAATCGCGGGATGCCGATCCCGCCCTGTCCGCATGGCTCCCATTTCTCCCGGCTTTTAATTCCCTGTGAATCCAGCGGCTGCTGGGAGCTCCAGGGAATTCCCAGCCTTGGGAAGTGAGGGAATGAGCCCAGCTGGCGGGGAATGCTGCTCCTGCCTCGTCCAAAAGCATCCAGCAGCATGATTATTCCCGATTTTTCCCAAAAATATGGGTTTTCCTGAAGTTGGATCCTTTCACTCCCTAAAAAAACACCAATCCCTGGTTTTGGGATGGAGCTGGTGCCCTCCCGTCCTTCCCAGATTCCCAAGGGATGGATCCAGCCTGGAAATCCAGGTCCAGACCTCATTCCTGGCATCCCCTGGGAGCAGCCGGAATCCGGGGCAGCACGTTCCGGGTGAGGCTCCTCCGTCCGCCCTCGGGGATGGGAATTTGGGACAAAAAAACTCCCAAGGGGAAAGTTTTCCAGTTTCTCTTTTTCGTCCCGACCTTTTCAGAACAAATCCAGGTGCTAAGACCCAAATTAGAGAAGAAAATTTCCAATTCAGCAAGAAAGTCACAAATTGTTGGGGGAAAGTCCCCAAATCGGGGGAGAAACTCCCAAACTGGAAGGGAAAATCCCAAATTTAAGGAGAAAGTCCCAGGTTTAGGGAGAAAAATCCCAAATTCAGGAAGAAAGTCCCAAATTTGGGGGAAAAACTCCCGAACTAGAAGGGGAAACCCCAAATTTAGGGAGAAAGTTTCAGATTTGAGGAGAAATCCCTGAATTTATGGAGAAAGTCTCAAATTTTGAGCAGGAAGTCGCAAACTGCAGGATATATTCCCAGATTAAATGAGAAAATACCAAACTGGAAGAAAAAATCCCAAATTGGAGGAGAAAGTCCCAAACTGGGGGAGAAAGCCCAAAATTTAGGGGGAAAGTCCCAAATTTTGGCGAGAAAATCCCAAATTTAGGGGGAAAGCCCCAAATTTAGGGGGGAAAGCCCCGAATTTAGGGAGAAAATCCCAGACCAGAAGAGAAAATCCCAAATTGAGGGAGAAAGTCCCAAATTTGGAATAATCGGGAATTTATTCTGCAGCATCACCCTGGGGAACAAATCCTGAGGAGGAAATTTTGGTGGAACATCTGCTTGGAGAAATTCCAGAGACTTTGGAGCAGGAAATCCCTCCTGGGATGGGGTTTGGAAAGGAGGAGCAAACAAAAAATGGGAAGATTGGGACGAAAAATTCCCCAGTGACCAAAAACCGGGAAGGGCACCTGGAAAATCCAACAGTGGGCCAGGAATATCTGGAGCACCCAGAGCTGAGCTGGGCAACGGCTCCAGGCACTGGGAAAAATTCCAAGGAGTTGGAAAAAAATGGGGAATTGAGAGGGGAAAGAAGGGAAAACTCGAGGCTCTCAATGAATTTGGAATTTTAATTGGAATTTCCTTGGAATTGAGGGGATGAAGGGTGGAGTTCCCTGTGAATTTCCTGTGAATTCCCATGGAGTATTTTTCAGGATTGATCCGGAACTCTGGTGGAAAAGCCTGGAAAGAAGCAGGAAAAGGGGGAATATTCCCAATTCCAAAGAGGGCCGGGTAAAGGATGAGGAGCTGGAGCTGAGACCCAAAATTCCTGCCTGGATGAGGGAAGTGGATTTGGGATTTCAGCGGGATTTGGGATGAGATCCCACAGTTTGGGGAGTGAGGAATGATTGGAATTTATCCTCGGGGGATCCAGAAGGACAGACGGGAACAGAGGGTTGGTTTTTCGGGAAGAAGAGCCAGAAGTGCTGGTTTGGGAATATTGAGGGATAAAATGGGATCAGTGCCTGGATGTGGTATTTTTGGGATAGAGGGGAAGGACGGGGGATCCCAAGCCAGGTTCTGCAGCGCTGGCACTTGGCAGCTCCTAAAAAGTCCTAAAATTCCCAATAATTTCCAAAAATTCCCAAATCTCCTCATTCCAAGCTCAGGGACACTTCCAAGGTGGAGTTTTCCAGCGCAAATCCCAAAAATAACCTGGCTGCGGCTCCAGCCAAAGGGAAAAACCCCTCGGAGCATTTTCCAGACCCAAATCCCATCCATGGAATTCTCTCCCATCTGGATGGACAGAGGGAAAACCCTTTGGAAAAGCAGGAACAGTTCCACACTGGCCTGGGTCTGCTTCCCAAAAAAGTCAGGGTTTGAGGAAATTTTAGGGTATTTTGGACATTTTTTGGGAGCATCCCTGGTTTTGCACAGGTCCTTCCTTACTGCCGCTTGTTTTTCCTGGTTTTTCATGGAATTTTTTCCCTGCAGGTGACACCCCTGGGCCCAGCCCCACTCTTGTCTCATCCTGGAGATCCCTGGGATTTTTTTCCTTGTGTCCATCCCAATCCTTCCCTTCCCAAGGCCTCTCAGGTCCGCTTTGTTTCCCGTGCCGGAGCTTCCAGGAGCTGATCCCGGTTTATCCCAGATATTTCATAGATGATGGGACAATCCATTTATTTCTCCATGGAAAATCACTCCTCAAGGGGATTTTCCTTGGGAATTCAGACATTCCTGCCCGGAGTGCTGGGACATCCCCAACCTGGGCAGCGGGAGCTTTTCCAGCTCCCCAAACCTTGGGAAGAGCCAAGGCCAGGAAAGCTCAGAAGGATAATTGGGATGGGACTGGAGCCTCCAGGAATGCAGCAGGAGTGGATCCAGTGGGATTCCCATGCCTGGCACCGGGATGAGCGGCTTTTCCAAACAATTCCTGCTCCAAAGGCTCGGGAGCAAACAGAGCCGGGGCTGTGCAAACAGCGATGCCGTGGATGGATCCCGGGATGTTGACACTCCTGGAAAAACAATCCCACATTCCCAGCTGGCAGCTCCCGGCACGGCTCATCCCTCATTCCCAAATCCTGCCCCATCCTGCATTCCGAGCTGGCAGCTCCTGGCACGGCTCATCCCTGATTCCCAAATTCCTGTCCATCCCAAATTCCCGTCCATCCCACATTCCTGGCTTAGCTTCCCATCGGGGAATTCCTGCTGCATCCATAGCCTGGAGGGATCACTCCTCTTCCTTTGGGAATTCCTCCCCAAGGAGGTGTTGGTGCCATTGCTCCGGAATTTGGAAATCGCTGCCAAATCCTGCCCTGATCCGCCCATCCCAGGGCTTTCCCATCTTCCCATCTTCCCATATTTCCATATTTCCATATTTCCATATTTCCATATTTCCATCTTCCCATATTTCTGTATTTCCATATTTCCATATTTCCATCACTGCAGGAGCAGCCAGAGTGGGATCTGGGATGGGAAACATCCACTTGGATGTGTCAAAATTCCAGCGGGATGAATTCCGCTCCCATCTCCAGGAGAATCCCAGCGCCTCCTTCTTCATCAAGTCCATGGGAAGCAATGTTTGGATCCCAGCACGGGATCCTTGGAGCTGGCAAATCCCACTTGGATTTTCCCATTCCCTCTGGCTTCAGCTCCTGGTGGCTCCAGTGGGAGCAGGGAGGGTTTGGCTGCTCCAGGCTGGGGAGAAAGCAGGAATAAGGCAGGAAAAACAGGAATAAGGCAGGAAAAACAGGAATAACGCAGGAAAAATGGGAATAAGGCAGGAAAAATGGGAATAAGGCAGGAAAAATGGGAATAAGGCAGGAAAAACAGGATCCTGAATCCCATGTTTTCCCTTCCATATTTGGTGTTTTCCCTTCCATATTTTTCTGCTCCTCCCATCCCTGTTCCACCTTCAGGCATCAGGAGCGGGATGAGCTGGAGATTGCGGATCCTGGAAAGGAATTGAATAAATATGGAAATGTCTGCTCCTGGGGCAGGAGAGGGATGTGAAGGGGCTGGAATGAGGGATTGAATCCATCCAAACACCTGGGAAAGAGGTGGAGAAAGCAGGGCTGGAAAAAACGGGGAAAGGGATCTGAGCCCCACAGGGAAGATTTTCTTGGGAAATGAGTCCGAACCACTGCACACAGGAAGGGAAAACACCTCAATCCGGAAAATGGATCCCAAATCCAGAAAATGGATCCCCAATCCAGAAAGCATATCCCAAATTCAGAAAGCCAATCCCAAATCCAGAAAGCATATCCCAAATCCTGAATATAGGTCTCAAATCCACAAAATAGATCCAAACCCCACAAAACAGATCCCAAATTCACAAAATAAATTTCAAATCTTTAAACTGTATCCCAAATCCACAAAATAGATCCAAAATCCAGAAAATAGATCTCAAATCTGGAAAACAGGTTCCAAACCCACAAAATACGGTCACATTCCAGTCTTTTATCAAGTAAAATCCCAGGGATTTTCCCAGCATTTCTGACTCCTCCTCCAGGACCTCTTGATTCTTCACCTTTCCCCTATCCTGCATTTCCCAGCATCAGAATTCCCAACCTCCAGTCTCTGCTCCTGGATAAATAAATCCAGTCTGGCCGTGGTCCTCTGCAAAGGAGTTTTTGTAGAACAAGCAGCTTTGGGAATGTTTCCCCCATGGAATAAATCCCAATTTTCCCTCCAGGGCAGCCAGGAAAATGCCTTGCTGTTTTAGCAGGAGCACATTGGAGTTTTTCCCAATTTTTCAGCCCAAAAAATCCCCCCAATCCAAGGAAAATCAGCAAAAAAGGTGGGAGTAGGATCCATGGGATGGGAACACATCCCTGGAGCTGAAGAGATTTGGGAGAGCCTAAAAATGACCTTGGAAAAGAGCCGGAATTCCCAAGGAATGTCAGGAATGGGACAGGAGGGCTTGGAGCACCTGTGGCCTTGGCAGCCAAAATTTGGGAATGGAAATTGATGGAATTGACCCTAAAGGATGTGGAAGAGCAGCTGGACCCAGAGGAAAAGCAACAACATTTTTTTTTCCGGAGTAAAAAGGGGGAAGGTGATTTTTCCATGATTTTCCATAAAATTTGTTTCAAAATCCATGGATTTAGTGAATAACGATTTTGTTTGGAGCTTCCAATCCTCTCCTGGCCTTGGAAAGACGGGAGCTGGAGCTCCAGGTTTCTCCTGGTTTTGAGCAAATCCAGCGGGAATAAATCAAAGTCAGGAGTCGGAATGAGGAGGAAAAATGGAAAATCCCGACCCAGCTCCTTCTGGGAAGAATCCAGGAGGGATGGGAGCCACTGGCATTCCAACATCCAGGGGGAAATCCTGCTCTTCCAGAGGGTTTGGAACCTTTCTGAGGAGAATTTGCCATCAGAATTCCAGGCACTTCCAGAGCATTTGCTGGCACACGATGATTCCTTTTGGAGAGCTGGCCTGGGCTGGATAAAGAGTCATTCCAAGGAGGAAAACGACTGGGAATATTGACTGGGAATTGGAAATACTGGCTGGGAACTGGGAATACTGGCTGGGAACTGGGAATATTGGCTGGGAATATTGACTGGAAACTGGGAATGTTGGCTGGGAACTGGGAATCTTGCCTGGGATTTGGGAATATTGGCTGGGAACTGGGAAAATTAACAGGGAACCAGGAATATTGACTGAGAATGGGGAATATTGGCTGGGAACTGGGAATATTGGCTGGGAACTGGGAATATTGACTGGAGGAATTGTCAGCAAAGGGATTTTTAGCCAGGATTTTCCTTTCGCTTCCCAGATTTCGGAGCTCTTAGGAGACCCCAGAAGACGCCCCCATTCCAAGGGAACATGGGAAAAGGATGAGGAGCAAGGAGTCACCCCCAGGAACATCCACAGCGGGATTTTCCTGCTCCTTCCAAGCAAAACCTTCTCCCGGGAGCTTTTCCAGCTAAAAAAGCCGGAGAGGGAAACATTCCGGCTGGGAGAGGTGAGGATGAAGGACGGAGTGAGAAGCGGGAGATGAGCAGCGGAATTTTAATGAAAATCCCTGGATATCAAAGGGAAATAAAATCCCCGGCAAATCCCAAATCCTCCGGCATTCGCTTGGAATGCTGCCAGGAGAAGGAGCTTGGGAAAAGGCCTCGGAAGGAGCTGCCCCTTCCCATTCCGGTGCCATTCCTGAGGCCTCGGAGCTCGTCATTCCCAAAAGGCTCTGTGGGGAGCAGCTGGAATTAAACTGGGATGGGGAAGAGTTCCTGCTCCGTGCCCATGAAGGAGAAATCCATGGGAAATTCCAGGGTGGGAAAGTCAGGGATGGTGGAATGGGGCTGAGTTCAGGGCAGGGATCCAGCATTTTCCAGCTCCAAATCCATCCGGAAGCAGCTTCTCCCACCTTCTTCCCACAAAACATTCTGGGAATTTCAGGAATGGCCCAAGCTCCACCCGCAAATCCCAAGCAGAGACTCAGAAAAGGGTGGAAAATTCAAGGAATATCCGGGAATGACCTTGGAGATGTTGGCAGACACAAAACCTGGAAAATGGGCTTAGTTTGGAATTCCGACCCCTCTGGAGGAGCTCGGATCCATCCAGGATATCCAGGAGCAATGGGATGTGGTGACACGGATAAGAAGCTTTGCCTGCAGCCAACATTCCAAAGAATTCCTGGAATGTGCCACCAGCACCTGACAGTAACAAATTCCATGGGTGACTCCAGGACCATCCTGTGGGATCATCTTTTCCAAGAGATAGGAAGGAGCTGAGGAGATCCAACCCCAGGAGCTCCAAAGGGATGGAAAAGATGGGAGGAAGAGGAGGAAGGAGCCATTTTTAGGTGGAAAATCGCCTGGAATTTCCAACTTTGGAGCTTCACCGGAGGACAGGACTCACCTTGGATCGGTTTGAGGAGGAATTTCTCCATCCTGGGAATGTTTGGCTGTCGGGAAGCTCAGGAGTCGTTATCTCCACACAATTTAATTAAAGTCTGGTGTTAATGACACAATGGACACTAATTAATTAAATTAATTTAATTAATTTAATTGGATTGATTAATTTAATTAATTTAATTAATTCTTGCTCGTCCTCAGGAGATTTGGGGGGGGGGTTGGGGGATTTTTTTTTGTTGGGAAGCAAAACTGAATTCCAGCCCTGGAAGCGCAGGGGGCTTTGGGAAACGAAGGGATTTGGGAATGCATGGAGAACATCCAGGTCTTCCCAGTGAGGAATGGGAACTGGGAATGTTGGCTGGGAATTGGGAATATGGACTGGGAATTGGGAATATTGACTGGGAACTGGGAATATTGTCTGGGAACTGGGAATGTTGACTGGAAATGGGGAATGTTGACTGGGAACAGGGAATCTTGGCTGAGAACCAGGAATATTGACTGGGAATATGGACAGGGAATTGGGAATATTGGCTGGGAACTGGGAATATTGACTGGGAACTGGGAATATTGACTGGAAACCAGGAATGTATACTGGCAACTGGGAATGTTGACTGGGAACAGGGAATCTTGGCTGGGAACTGGGAATGTTGATGGGAGAAAGCAGCACCAGACAGGAGCAAGGAATGGGGACATCTCCAGCTGGTTCCATTCCCACTTGGTCATGGAAAGATGGGAACAGGCCTGGAAATTTTAGGATGGGTTGGGAGGGACCTGGGAGCTGATCCTGTTCCAATTCACTTCCCTCTATCCCAGGGTGCTCCAAGCCACGTCCAAGCTGGCCTTGGGCACTTCCATGGCTCCAGGGGCAGCCACAGCTGCTCTGGGAATTCCATCCCAGGGCCTGGCAGGGAAGGATTTATCCCAATTATCCCATCTAACCCAGCACATGGAATCCTGGAACGCTTCGGGCTGGAAAAAATCTATCCCAGGGTGCTCCAAGCCCTGTCCTTGGACATTCCAGGGATGGAGCAGCCCCCAATTCCCTGGATTAGCCCCAGATTCCCTGGATAAGCTGTGCCAGGGCCTCCCATCCTGGTTATTCCTACAGCATCAAGCAGGAATTTTGGGATGAAGCAGAACCGTGGGACACAAACAATTCTGGCTGCTCCGACTCCCAGCACAAAATCCAGGGATGGAGTTTGCCAACAGAAGATGAAACTCCTTGGGATGACACCGAAATCCGCCTTTTCTCCCAAAATAACTTCCCGAGCTCCGAGCTGTCACTTTTTTGGGGAAAAATCCCTCTCCACCTCAATCCGGCTCTTTCAAGAGGAATTATTCCCGGTCGGAGCCTCCGTCACTCCGAACGTTCCGTGGCGATTTCAGCTCGTCAGCAGAGCGGGGATTTGGGAATTTTGCTTTTCAGCCTCAGCTTCCCTGGAATTTGGAGATAACAGGGCCCAAATTCCTTTGATCTCTTGAATTCCGGCACCCCCCGGCTCTGCTGCTCCTCCTAAATCCATGTGGGGGGAATTAAACACGGAAGTGCCTCATCCCAGGGTGGAGCAGCTTTGATAAAATCCCTGGAATTTTTGGGTCCGTTTTTTAAGGATTCCCCTCCTGAATATCCAAAAACCCCTCCACATTCCAAAGGCTTTTTGTAGGGAATCTCCAGCAGATCCCATTTTCCTGCAAGGAAACCAGACTTGGGAAAGCTGGGAATTGACATTATTTTGTGGAGACGTGGGAAACACCCAGCTGCTCCAAACACGGAATTGTGACCCCAGCATCCCAGACATCCCAAAAAATCCAGGTTTGTCTCAGCTGGGGGATGAGGAGTCCTCACTCTCCCTACGGATTCCTTGGAGCAGCATCTCCAGAGGGTGCCTTGAAAGCTTCAAATATCCATTGAATATCCCAAAATTTGGGGGAAAATCCTGCAGGATGCTTTTCCCAGCGGCACGACCTTGACTGGGAATTTTGCAAAGGCATCCTGGAGAATTTGCATCCGTGATTTTCCTCCTCCTTCTCCTCCTCCTCCTCAGCCATCTGCTCCCCTGGATGGCTCCTGCTCCTCAGGGAGAAGTTTTCCAAGGTTGGAAGGAGCAGGAAAAGCCAGGATGGGAGAAGGAAAAGGCCCAGGAGGGGTTGGGAAGGGAGGGGTGGAGCCTTTTCCGTAGGGATTGTCCCGAGCTTTGGACACAGAGAGAAGAAAAAGGAAAAAAAATGAGGGGGAAAGAAGGAAAAATGAAAAAAAGGAAGGAAAAAAAGAAAAAAAGGAGTGGGGGGGAAAAGGAGGAAAAAGTAGGGAAGAAAGATGAAAACAGGAGGAAAAGGAGGAAGAAAAGGAGGAAAAGGAGGCATAAAAAGGAGGGGAAAAAAAGGAGAAGGGAAAAAGGAGGAGGAAAAAGGAGGAAAAAGAGGAGAAAACAAACATGAAAAACAGAGGAGGAAAAAAATAGGAGAAAAAAGAAGGAGAAAGGAGGGGGGAAATGAGGAAATCGGGAGGAAAAGAAGAGGGAGGAAAGGAGAAAGAAAGCAGGGAAAAGGCCCAAAATTCATTTTTGGAGCCGTTATTTTGGGAAGAGGGACATGGCTGGAGAAAAGGTTGGGATCCTCTCTGGAGCTTTTAACATTCCCTCAAAAAATCGATAATAAAGCAAAGGGGAAGGCAAAATTCCCATTAAAGGGGAAAATTCCCATTAAAGCTTTGGATGTGATTGTCAGAGTCCTAACAGGAATTCCTTGGGCAGCCAGAGAAGAGAAGGAAAAATCCAGGTTTTCCTTCTGTGGGGGTTTCCTTTTTTTTTTTTTTAACCTTTAATTAGGGTTTTTGTTTTGGTTTGGTTTGGTTTTTTTACAAAGTTTTGTACTAAGGTTTGAAAGGAGGAGCGGAACTCGCAGCTTTGTTTTAAGGTTGTTTATTCATTTCTTATTTTAAAGTTCGCGAGGCGCTTTGCACCAGGCTGGCAAGAACCTTGGACGGAGGTTACAAGGTTGTTTTAAAGGTTTTTGATACAATTAACTTTTAAAACGTGCTCTGTTTACACTTGTGTATCAATGGCTATGATTTATTTCAGACACGCAGTTTTTATTTCAAATTTATTCTACTAATGGTTTTGTGCTAAATCAGTGGAGGAAGAGGAAGAAGAGGAAGAAGAGGAAGAGGAAGAGGAAGAGGAAGAGGAAGAGGAAGAGGAAGAGGAAGAGGAAGAGGAAGAGGAAGAG
>VZUI01071320.1:0-5000 GCA_013401135.1 Cettia cetti
AAGAAAAGAAAAGAAAAGAAAAGAAAAGAAAAGAAAAGAAAAGAAAAGAAAAGAAAAGAAAAGAAAAGAAAAGAAAGTTCAAATATAATGTAGTTTCGGCAAAATAAATATCTACTTTTCCTAGGTTATGAAGACCTGAAATGCTGCTACTACTAGTGGTAACTTTAACAACTGTTTGAGGCATTTTAGCTCTATCTGCAGGGCTCCAGTGGTGAACCTTTTTTCTGTGTACAACAAATACATTACATTGCCAATCTCCTTTTGTATCACTGCCAAGGTCATGGTCAAGAAACAGACTGAGTTTTTCCACTTTGTTAATCTAGGGTGTCTGGAGTTTTTCAGGAGATGCAGGAAATTCTAGGTGCCTAGTAAAAAGAAAGTCATTTGTATAACAGTGGGCAACAGTATCAAGTGTTCTGCACCTGTTTTACACTCCAGGACTGTAATTTCTGCAAAGTAAACAGTAGATCTCAGGGTCAGATTACAAATTCTAGTAGGCTGTTTGCTAGATTGCCGCTTTGTTTAACCTTTACACTTTCATTTAGAAAGGAGAAAGTATCATTGTCACACCAAGAGGGCAGTTAAAGAGTTTTAATTAACTGTGGAGGTAATTAGACCTCCCAGTTTAACAATTATCAGACAATTCTTTTCTCCTCTAAGTCTTTTAAAGTTGCCCAGTCCTTTATGAGGAATAAAATCCATTTTACAAATATTCTGCTAAAAAGAAAAATGGATAAAAGACTACACAGAAAGAAAAGCTGATTCTACTATGAAATTATCTATTTCCTTCTTTTGATTTAATAACAAGTCAAAATCTATCAGCTTCTCATCCACCATTCTCTGCCAAAGTCCAATTCTAATTCAATTGCTCCTTTTATTAACCTACTCTCCCTCCAGTCTCCTGAGCTTCTGCTGTGTTTGGCCCATTGTTTTACTCACACATATGACAAAGGTGGAAAAAAAAAAAAAACCTCCTCCTCCTTCTTTCCAATAAAGTTGGTTGCTTACAACTGTAGTTTAAACAATTTTTTTGAAATCTCTGATCCAGCTCTCTCTCTCCTGTGGAAGACAAGACCTCTCATCATGAGGCATATTGCTCATCTGATTCTCAACTTCATTTTTCACTATGTAGATATACCTCTGAAAGCAAGTAATAGCAATCTTGTTCCCAGAGTCAAGGAAGGGATCCTCAACATTTACTCTCCTGAACACAACACATAACTATGAATGTAGATACATTAATATATACATGTAGGTACTTCAAAGTAAAATGAGAAGTAATATAGAACAGTGTTCAATGGTTCTTAAAAAAAAAAAAAAGAAAAGGAAAGGTTTCTTTTGGTGGCATGAATCATTACAGCTTCATTTGGGTTAAATGTACAACAGGTGTGGACTCTGGGATTATCTCTTGTATCATTCTGCCAAAGCCTAGCTCCCATACACCTGTACTCCAATACACGGCCTCTGCTGAACATGGTTCCTGCCATGCTGATGGTTCATTTGCATGCATATAAAACTATGGTTTACTCTTAATGCCCTCCATGGGAAGCTCACAAATTTTAAGGAAATGATTAAGTAAATTTCTCACTAGTACAGAATTGGATGTGACAGATGAAGACGTGACTTGAACAGGTCACAAAAGCACTGACAGAGAGGTGACAGTGACAGATTGGAGAGCTGAACCCCAGGTCTGTACATATAATGTGTGTTTCTTGCCTCAAAAAATTTTTTGTAACATTGAACTGTTACAAAATCACAGATTTTTAAATAAAAAGATAAAAATTCAGCTTGTTAAACAAATTTATCATGCATTACATTTTAATTGCAAGTTGATAGGATAATCAAAAAAAGGCAAAATTTAAAGAAAAGCAGGAGGAAGCTGTAAAATATAAAGAGTTGATAGGGTTGAAAGGATGACAGGATACAGCCAAGAACATTATTTGGTCAGGAGGAATTTTGTGAATTATTGTGTGAAGTAAAAATGGAAACACAAGACCAACATCCAAGATCAGCTCAAGAGTCTGAGGTATTGCCATACACCTCTTGAGACTTGTTCTCATTATTTTAACCCCCCCAAAACCATAGTGCAGTTATAAGCCTTGTGAATTCCAGTTGCTTATCATTTGTTCTACACATAATAAATCCTTATTTGTAATATGCATCATATAATGGAGTAGTAAATATTTCCAATTAGCTTTAGTGTCACAGTCCTTAAAAACTGATGCATTTATGTTAATATAAAAGCATACATGGAACATTTTATCATGCATTAGAGATTTTAATCAGGTAATCTGCACAGCATCTGGAAACCTAAGCAGAGGCAAAGTCTGCTATAACAAAGGCACTGTAACAGTTCACCTTCAGTGAAGAACAATAATGCATTATTAAATTCACTTTCCTGCTCAGTGGTTACACTTAGCTGACCACAGCAAATTTGCTCTCTGCCTGGTCTTCACAAGTTGGCAGAAAAATAGATTCTGTCACATTTAACGGGTTCTGAAAATGACAGGATGCCTCTCTTGGTTTAACTATAAACCATAATCTTTCAGAAGTAAATATAATTACAAATGCCTTTTGTCACGTAGTTCTTAAGAAGGATATTATATGTGGGTTATTAGAGTAGTAGATCTCACTATGTACTTGAATATCATTAGAAGCCAGAATTGATATTGCACAATAGCAACTTCAGAAAAGAATCAGATTTCTATTTTTCTTTGATCTTAAATGACATCATAATTCCTAGAAAACAAAGGTACAGGCGTCAAATTCCTTGAGTATGGTCAAAATGTTATCAAGAGATATTACTCCTTAAATGAACATCAAAGAAATACCTATGTTCCCTTTTGTCCAAAATAGTGTTTTAATCTTATTCTGCATCTAATTAGAAATTTGCTTTGTTTTACATACATTTGATTGAAGGAAGCTTTAAGAAAACTGCCTTAAACTCAGGATTCAGTGATAAAGAATTATTGATTAGGAATTTAATTAGCAAAAGTCAGCTTAGTTATATACAACAGAACCCAATCCCTTCAGGTTTCCAATAAGTTCTATCAAAGTGCAAGCATGATAACAATCTGCTCCATATGATGATATTAACTTTCAGGTAGAGGACTTTAAACAACACTGTACACCACTTAAATACTGGTGAAGTGCAATTTAGATCCCAGTTAGGATGTCTTAAAGATTTTTAATTAGGTTTGTGTAGGTAAATAGTTTAGCAATTACAAGATACTTTTTTCCCCTGTAAGCCCTTTAATTCAGCAGTTTCCTTAGAAAAAGCTTTAAATTTGAAGCTTTAAGTTTGAAGACTCACTAAAAGGCAGGCTTGAGTTCTGGAATCTCTCTGTGGCTTTTTATTACTTATTTAGATACAAAAAATAAGTTTAAGTAACTCTTCAGAAGGAACTTAGGTTTTACAATGACATTGTACTCAAAACTGACATAGAACTTAACACAGTCATAGTTCACGAAAGTGGAATGGCCAGCTGATGCTAAGTAGTCTGTCCTTAGCATTATGTGCCTTGAGTGAAAATTCTGTAAATTGCAGAAAGATGTAAAACGGCATAAAAGATTTGGATCTTAACTCCACCTTGCTGTCAACAGCAGCACCACGCTTTGGGTGGGAACACAACTGAAGCTTTTCTGGACACTGAATAAGTATTTCTGGGAGTTCTGATGACTCTCTAGCAGAGAGATGTTCCTCTTTTAAATGTTTAAACAGAAGTTCACAGAACCATAGAATGGTTTGGGTTGTGAGGGATCCTTAAACATCATGTAGTTCCCACCCCCTGCCAAGGGCAGGAGCCTCTTTCACTAGACCAGGTTGCTCAAAGCCCATCCAACCTGATCTTGAATACTTCCAGGAATGAGGCACCCACAACTTCTCTGAACAACCTGTTCCAGTGTCTTGCCATCCTCGTAATAAGAAATTTCTTCCTCATGGCCAACTTAAACTTCTTTGAAATCACTGCTCCTGCCATGCAGGTAAAAGTCTTAGCCCTTGATAAAAAGCCTCTCTCTGTCTTTCTTTTAATCCCTGTATAAGCATTGAAAGGCCACAACAAAGTCTCCCTGGAGCTATTTCTCCAGACTGAAAAACTTTTAAATATAACCCATTCCCTTACTGGTTTTTCCTACTAAGAACGAAGCAATATAAAAATGAATATGAACCTACTGCTTGTTTATCTGGACACTTTGCAAAGCATGTGGAGTCTTAAATTCAAACTACTGTTCATTACCTAGTGACATCAAAATATCCAGTACCCCAGGGACTGGACTTCAATCCTTCCAAAACAATGGACCATTTTACACCTGCATTATCCACCATTTTACACCTGCAGCCATGCTCACGTGTCCCACGGCCATTTACACAGCTGTACAAAGACAGTGAAAGATTAAGTTTGCCCACACTACTTGCTTCTTAAACTCAGTATTTGCCCTCATTTTGAGCTACTCTTAACAACTCCCCATGACAGACATGCCCAAATGCTGGCCCAAAGTAATGTGCATATAATCCTATAAATATCACTTGGATCTTAGGATGAAAGTAGTTTCTGTCTAATTCTATATGGCAGGCTACCACAGTATTTCTTATATGGGATCCAGTGAAAATTGCAGTATGCCACATGAACTAGCAACATTTTACATAACTGGGAGACTAATGTGTCTGCTAGAGTTCCAATACTAATTCTATTAATTTTTTGTTGAAAAAAAAGCAAAGCATTATCCAGCTTTTACTTTATTTTCTTTAAAAAAGCAGTAGTTTCACATTCTTACTAATACCAGTAATCATTATTATTATTTTACAGGATATGGTGGGAAAAAAGTTAAGTCACATAAACTAGCCTTTCCTCTCTTGATGCCTCCAAGTATTTTCAAATACTGCAATTTTCACACTGTTGAGTAAAAGATCCCACTGGTTTGAATTGGAGACCAGTTGGGCAATCTGTCCAATGACTGCAAATGTTCGCAGGATTAAAAACTATGTCTACTTTGGAAAA
>VZUI01071320.1:10000-14815 GCA_013401135.1 Cettia cetti
AGGGGCATTCACTTATGTGAGCTTTCAGGAAGAACATGTACGACTATGCTCCCTTGAAATTCACAAAACAATTGTATATTTCTTAATGGCGTCAGCATTTAGCTCTAGAGCAGCTAGATACATCATGCATCTTTTTGCTCTCTTACAAAAAGTAAAACTAGAAAAATTGCTTTAGAGAAACACAACCATATTTGATCACCCTCATGGTGCTATGGGACATATCCCCTCATAGTGGAATACCATAGTTTCAACTTCATTCCCTGTAACATATTTTTTTCAAGAAGTAAGCACTAAGAGAACCAATGATTTAAAAACTGCAATGTGGTAGCATGATAAAAAGGTCCTTTTTAATGTCTTATTAAATAACCATAATACCTTTCATTTAAGAATTCATTTTTTAAAAATGAAAATGAGCACAAAAATTATTTTGAATGGGCTTATAACTCCTCTCCACTACATATGAAGTAAAGACCATTCTAAGGTCTATTGCATGAAGGACACATAATGAACATGGAAAAGAAAGTTGGGGAGAAAAAATAAACAAAAGAACAAAGCACCTTTCAGAACTGTTTGGGGCACAAGACACCTAGGAACTGTACTTGCAGAGCTGTTTCAATAGATTGAAAATACCTCAGATTTTGTGCACATGTAACTCACATGAGCCTATTCAGAAAATTAGATATGTCCAAGACTCACGTAAGCCACTGTAAATATACAATAGGCAGGATGCATATGTACAATTGGGCTGCATTGAGCCTAGTTAGCTGGGAATGTTTCAGAAGTGATGTGCACAAATCCGTCACGTGAAAACTACAGAGCAAATCTCTCATACAATGTGCCAAAACTACTACTACCCCAGCAGAATAAAGACCCCTGGTAGCAAACAAGTCTGCAGAGGTATGTGATTGGAGGATGATTTGATGAGGGTCTCCAGAAATAATTTCATCCAATTATTTGCAGTGAAAAGGAAGTTTTCAGAAGTTCATAGTACCTTTGCACTCCTTCCTGCCTACACATACTATTCATATCCTGCTCAATAATATGAAAGGCTTCTATGTTTTCTATGTAACAAAAATAGATGTTTTTCAGCTACTTAGCAAAAAACCACCCATTAAGAAAAAACTTCCAATTCATTTGTCACCTTTATAATCCATTAACTGTAATAGCTTTTAATGTACTTTTAAAATTCCTGAGCCTCTCGGGCTGAGTGAAAAGATACACCAACAACCAAAGTGTAAAAAGGTTATCTTGGTGACACTGGTTTTATCAAACTTCTAATTTAGCAGATCTTTATTATATTATCTGTCATGGGTTACAAATTTGACTACTATTTTTATGAATTTGAGAAGTCCTAAGTGATGTAGAAATCATGAACTCAGTATCTTAAGCATTTAACAACTCACTTATTAATATTTAATAGGAAATATTTAGGATATGAAATGAGAATATAGACTTAAAATGTGTTAACTGTAAATGTATTGGAATGCAGAAACCCATCTAGGTATAGTAATATTCTTGTTACATTAAAATGCAATATTCAGCAAAATAAATTTAAGTATCTCTCTGTGTGCATGTATCCATACAAAAATGAACAGATAAAACATGTTTACACAAGCAGCTGGGTAGCAGAACTGCCAATGAAAATTGCTCTGTACATCAACTGGTAAGTACTCTCCTTAAAAAAGGGTTTTCTCAGGGAACTAAAATCCTAACAGACCAGAAACAGAATTTAACCAGAGGTCTGGATCACTTGTTTTGGTGACTTTGCTAGAGAACCATTCAGGTTGAAGAGAATTTTGTTGCTAAAAATTCCATTGAGTCTTTCATATTATAGAAACATAATCATATGTGTTTCTGTACTTGTTAAGGTAAATAAGTATGTTATAGTTACATTGTGCATACATTTTAAGAGGATTTATTGCTGTTAATGCAGAATGAATATCTAATGATATAGGATGACATATTTGTCATTAGTTTCCTTTTTGATGTATGAATGCTAAAAGGAAAATCCAACTCTAACTTCAGAATATTTTAATTATTTTCCATTTTTTACTGAGGATACTTTGAAATTTTATGATTCTCTTTTATAAATATTGGCCAAAGGTTTCAGACAGATCTTGTCTCTAGAGGGTATATAAAATAAAAAGAAAGACAAAACTTGGGACTTTTTAATATGGGGATTTGATAAAGTTATATCTTAATTGCTGCTGTCAAGAAGCAGTTATTGTTGATTATCTGAAAATTACTTGTGGAATTTTCATTAATATAATAGTTTAAAGTTCTTATGAAATAAATGCTTTAACTTCTTTTGTGAACATGGTGAATACTTTATGTTTTGCCAGAGAAAGCAGCATGAATATTTTCAGCAAGAGAGTGTCCTTCCCATAACACCTCAAATAACATATTCAATTGAAAATGTAAGCATGACATTCAGGCTTCATTTGCTGTTGGTGTCTATCTAAAAAAAATATAAATTGATAGAGACAGAAAATTCTAATCTGATGCCCTAAGGCCAGATCCAATAAAACACTTAAGTATCTAAATTTGGTGTTAAAGCAACCAACTTTTCAGTGGTTGTCCCCCAGATGGGAATCTTTGGCTGAAGTGAGCTGGGTCTTGCAATCCTTTATAGAGTACAGAGTAGGTATTTCTAGGAAGGTACCAGTGAAGGGATGCTAAGAGCAGCCTCTGCCTCCAACATCACTCAAAAAAAATTGTACGCAGCCACCTGGAGCTAGTAAATAGAGAAACACAGTCAGTAGGACTGAGCTATAAATTGCATCTTGCAGACACAATACAATCTGAATCCAGGTCGTAAGGGTAAAGGGTTGATGCTAAAAAAAGACTTCCCTCTTTTACAAAAACCACAGTGATTAAGGACACTGCTCAGGAAACATGTCACAGGTTCAATTCTCTCTTTTGCCTAGAAGGAATTAGGCTCCACATCTCCAAGAAGGGTGTATTTGACTTTTAAGCCACTGGTTATTTTCAGCTCTCCTTTTTTTTGAAACACTTCAGATCAATGAGCAAAAAGAGGATCAGGATTCAGCAGTCTAGTCTTTATGTTCTCCAGTAGTTCCTCTTTCCTATGGTATATCCATGCTTAACAGATAACATTACGGAAGATCTGAACGTGTATCCAGCTCCATAAAAATCACCAAAAATCTGCTTCTGACTGGGAGCTTCAGAATGGGAGGTCTGCAGGACATCAGGTGAAAGCTGAGCAGAAAAAGTGATAACATTTACCTCACCAAAATAGAGGGACTATCTAGTGCAAACTGTGTCACAGAAACTTGAAAAGACTTAGTCTCTTAACACACAAAACTGAATGGATCTTTTCTAATATGGCTCTGATACTTCACTTAAGTCCTCCTTGTTGAATCTGACCTAATAAACCAAATGTGCATCATCAAATAGTTCATAATTACAGATTATAAAATCAGATACTTGGTTTTGGCTGTCAAGCACTTGAACTAACATTGTGTACTTGAACTTACCTCATTCTTCCTCGGACCATTTACATTTCTACAGCCTGCTTTCAGTAAAATTGGAAAAGCTGCTATCTTCTAATAAGCAAAAAACCTTTGGAAATCTAGGGTAATTGACTTCCTGTGATACAGATGATGACATCTTGAGTGATGTATGAACTGTGAGGCAGAAGTGCTCTGCAGTGTCCCCTGTCGTCCTCCCTAGTCCAGACTAGGAACTTGGCTGGGCCACAACAAAACCTTAGCAAACCCAAGTTTCCTTCTTAGGGAGCTCAGGGAATGAGTGGAACTTAAGATATTTACACTGGGTCTTGACCCAACATGAAGCTAGGATGCAGCAAAGCTTCACACCTGGATTAAGCAGCTGTAAGATGTCCCCAACACCCATGTATTACACACGGCCATTGGCAACAGAAACTCTTCCAGTTTTCCTGCAACAAATAATGATCCAGCACCTGATGTGAACTTTCTAATTTTAACAGACAGATCCATAGAATCTGATCCACAGGTATCGTTTGATTGTTGGTGTCATAATACATGGATGGTAAGGTCACTCTGAAATTCGCATACTAGAACCTGAAAAGAGATTTTGAAGACAGTCTAAAGGCAAAAAAACCCTGAAAAAACAAAACAAACAAACAACCCACCATAAACAAGCAAACAAACAAAACACACATCCAAACAACCCCACCCTTCCCCCAATAAAAACCCCAAATCACAAAAGAAAAACCCACACAAAACTGCACAAGAGCTTTACCGGTAGCTTAAGCCACTCTAGTAAACTAATTTTTGTCATTAATACTAATTCTTGCTGAATTTTGAATAGAAATACATATGATCTTTGAAAGACTTATTCAGTTTGCCGAATGAACTGTTTCTAAACATATTATACCACGCTGCATGGACTGGGTAAATTATCTCCTTTGTACTGTTTCTAACAGGTAAATGGCATTTTCTCTATTGCACCCCAGCTCATAGATCAGGTGAAACAAATGATTCACCCCTCTGACATTCAAAATTTGGTATGTTGATCAGTTGCCTCTGTTGTAACTTTGTTGCCCCTTTAAATTATTGTTGACTGTAAATAAATTTTCCCTGAGCTCAGATCACTTCAGAGGTTTTTTTCATCATTTCATTTTTTTTTTTGCTTAGAAGAAAACACATTAATTTTCAAATGCTTCATGATACTAATTTAAAACTTTAGATTTCTTTTTCTTTTTTCTTCTCCTTCCCTCCTTCCCTCCTTCCCTCCTTCCCTCCTTCCCTCCTTCCTTCCTTCCTTCCTTCCTTCCTTCCTTCCTTCCTTCCTTCCTTCCTTCCTTCCTTC
>VZUI01071327.1:0-47615 GCA_013401135.1 Cettia cetti
AAGCCCTTAATTGCAAAATTATAGTAATTTGGAGGGAAGGGGGGTTACATTCTCCATTCCAGGGAAAACTTCAGTTTTCCTTGGCAGATACCTGTCTCCAAACCAAGACAGTCAGTGAGTCTGAGGAATGTATTCATGTAACTTGAGTGACAAAGATAGTCCATGCTTGCAGACGGTGTACTCAAGCAGTAAGGGAACTCTTGCAACAAAATACAAATGGGATAACCAAAAAAGAAGAGAGAAGATCAGAAACACAGTCATGACCAAGAATATTAGAGAAGTCCTTAAGCAAGGACTTTACAAAAAGTGATGATGCACAGCACTCACAGAAACATCATCCATGTCCACAACTAATCTTTCCAGCTTGGATCTACCTCAATCAAAACAAACAAGAGTCTAAAAGAGTTGTGACCAGTTAGAGAAAACTTTCCACAGTTCTTCTTAGGCCCATATTGAATTTTCTGCTGGAATGAACAGCAGGTGCTTAATTAATTTGCCTAATGTAGGCAGCACATATCACGGGAGATGTTGCAAGGTATTCCACCTTGTAGCCACTGCTGCCCCAGAAGGGTTTGGCCTCTTGTAATCATGCCAGCTGACTCCAAGGAAATATCTCAAATAAATGTGGGTGTCCCAAATGGCCGAACAAGACTGGGTTTAAACAACTGAATTTCTCCCCTGTGCTTAAGTGCCTATTGAAGTACAATGTAGCTGTGAGGGAGGGAACTCTTTCACCTTTGTCTCCAGGCTCAGATATTTGCTGTGGCAATGGGCACACAGAGGAAACCACAGGGAGATGTGCCCTAACAAGTCACGCCAAGGGCTTTTCACAACTCCCCAGCCAGGTAAAACTGAACAACAAGAGATTTGGGAACTGATTCTTTTCTGTAGTTGCAATTCCCTCCCTTCCTCAAAGGCTGAGGGTGTCAGAAATTGAGCCAGCTCTCATACCCTGAATACTTGCCTGGCCCAGGCCCAGCCATCACAGACTGAAAGAGGGCCTTCTGCTAAGCAGGGTCAGGAGCATCTCTGCACTGCCCTCACTTCTCAGGGAGTCTCTCCAGGGATTGTCCTCACTTTCTGTCACATTGGAGCAAGGATGAGCAAGGAAGATCTCAATGCCTTCAAGCATGGCACTGAAGTCTTAGGGACACAGGGTCTCCCAGTCTACTGCTTCCACCCTTAAGCAGCAAGGGGCAGCCTTACAGCTCCCAGAAGTCTGGTTCATCACCTCAGGCATGGACACAGGCTTAAGTGGAGTGCTCTCTACTAAGGATCAATAGCAGCATTACAGCCTCTCAATTCTTCCTCTATCTTCCCACACACTTACGCTTCCCTGCATGTTACAGAAGAGTTTTCCTTTCGTCATTCCCTGTTGTTCCTCTACCTCACTTTCCCTTCCAAGCTGCTCACACAGCCGAGCTGCTTGTAATTCACGGAAATAACCTCCCTGCAGCAACATTCACCCAGAAGTGCACCTATAACTGGTGAACACTGCTAGGATGGATGGCTCAGGGAAAAGAGGGAGAGATGTGGGCTGTGGGTGGTAGAAGGGAAGAGCTGATGGGTGATGTGCATTGCTAAACAATGTAATTGCATTTTCTTTTTGCTGTGGAGGAATATGCAGTTTAGCAACCTTAGCTCAGCTACTGAGATTTTGTGTGTGTGTGCAATAACACATATAATAAATATAGGTATTTGCACACTGAGTTCTGCATTATTTTAATACTCCATTGTAGAGTATATTGTAGAGTCATACTTCATTTCCACCTGTAAAGAATAAACCATGTAACTCACATTGGTGCCAGAGATCTCCAACAACTAGTCTCTATAAACCCTGGAGGGAATGTTAAATTGAGCTGAAAACTTTCATTCCAGCATTATGCATCCACTTTTCCCGTTAACCTGTTTTTCCCTCAATCACAGGATTTTGGGTTTGCTCCAGGCAATACCTTCTCAGGAAGGAGAAAGTATGTGATGTGATTCCTGTTCTGATTTTAAAAGCTATCCAGAAAGAAAGTGTGGGAGGACACAGATTGTATAACAATGATTTTTTTTAAAAGGCACAAATCCACTTCAGTTCTGAAGATTGTAGGGGCTCAAGGATTTGTTGCACTCCAATATCTAGAGTCATGAGGGGAGATAAGCACCTAAGTAGATGAGTCAATTTGGTGTATGAAAGATGGGGCCTCATATCTTCCATCTGCTTGCAGAGACTTGAACCTATACATTTTCATTTCCACAGCTTTGTGCTGACCAGTGGTCCATAAAGCAGGCTGTGATGCTGGGGATACTCTGTTAAAGCTGTTTCACTACACATGGAAGACACTGATATTCACTTGGCTGGAGGAATAAAGGAACATGATTTTAAAATTCTCTGGTCATATCAGTCCTAGCCAGGGACTTGGATTAGATAAAGCAGAGATGAAATTTAGGGAATACCTTCTCATATTTAAATTAAACACAACACATAATTGATGAGAGCTGAGGTGTCCCCTCAGAATTATGACTATTCATGTACAGTAAAGTCAGTAACTTGTACCTCACTCTAATAGCCCAATGTTTTGCGTAGAAGACTTCTGACATAAAAACTTCTAAAAATGGCAGTCTGAAGCTCTTGGATGAAGAAAAAGCCTTGCAACTTCAGCCTTTGGCCATCTGGTCTTTGAGATGCCCAGGACTGTGGGTTGTACTTTAAAGGTACAGGGATGGAAAGACTCACTGGTTAATAACATGAAACCAGGCCTGGAAGCACCACAGTGCTCCAGGGAATGATACACGATAGCAGTACAAACTCAAGTAATAGGGCAGAAAAATACTGTCAGATGAGGAAATGTTTGTGAGAATTGGGTATTGGCTAAACAGTTCATTAAATCCTTCATAGTCCCATCATTGTTTCCCATTTCTTCTCTCAGTTCTGTCTCGGCCAAGAACAAGCGGCTGTAAAGCAGTTTCCCAGAACCAAGAATGCCAAAATACTTTTCAGTTCTAGTACTTCATTTCTATTTTACTTTGGATTAGATATGAAGTGGTTGTTTTTATGTGAGTGAAAGAATGTGAACAGAAAATGAAATCAAAGTGTGGTAGAAGTAGCTACAGCTGCCTTAGACTCCAGGGAAAACAGTGCAGTAGGAACAGACATAAAGTCGTAACAGAAGGTATGAGAAAACAGCCAAAAAGTCTCCAGTGTTGGTTTGGATGACAGGGATTGCACAGAACTCTTCCCACAGAAAACTGCATGTGCCAACCCCTTTAGCACTCCTGACTTACAGCTAACATGGGTCATCAACAGACAATTCATTTTTGGACAAATCATGATAGATTTCCAAAGCTATGTGTAGGAGGAAGAGGACTGAGCAAAGCCTGTATGTTAATCATCATTCTGACAAAAGGCATCTATTTGATCTTTAATACTTGGTCACAGGCTCCATGTGACACAGTGGACGTTGCAGAGAGATGATGAGTGTGGATCTTATTTCATTATCCATGTGCTCATGTGTATGGAGAGTTAGTTCATGCAGCCATCTGCTCTCACTGTGCACTCATGCAACAGTTTTTCACATCTTTGTCTTGTGATTGGCCTTCTTTCACTCTAATTTTCTGTCTTGTTTGAGCTAAGAAGGACAAATGACTAGAGAGCAGTGCTTGCTTTTGTCTGTCAGCTCACAGTATCACAGTAGTGTATTTATACCAGTAGCAGTTCTAAAGCAATTTGCAAGTATGAAACGGGACAGAATAGCCTTAGAGCATCCCAAAAATGCTGAAGAGAGTTATTTTTGCTTTTTTTTTGCCCTTTCCACCTGCACTCTGTGTTGGCACATATGCTTAAAGAGGAGTCAAAAATAAAAGCAGGGTCTATACTAACTCCTCAAAGCTGACAAGTGATATGGAACAACCTGTATTTTGACTCTATTAATCCTGTCTTCCACCTCATAATAATAAGTTGATACTGTCCCTTATCACATGGCTTGCCTCTGTTTTGCAGCCAAAACCCACTCTGGTCCCCAGTTAGTACATACAAAAGTGCTGGTACAAATAGTACCTTCATACATTAGAAGTCATTCTTACCAGATGTTAGAACTAATTAGTGCTTTCACAGCTTTTGAGCTTTTTTGCTGGCCACTGCACTTGATCTAATAAAGTCAGTTAAAACAAAGCAGGTCTGCGTGTTGGAGTTCCTTTTCAGCCCAACAGGAAAAGCCTTTGAGGGTGTTTTGTCTTTCCCACTCTATATCAAAACCCCGCATTTTCTCAGACATCCGACTAATCTTAACTTCATCTTGAAACAAAAAAAGAAAAAAATAAGGTAGCAAGAAACCCTACTGAGCACATAGATTTTCCTGAAAAAAAAAGGCTAGACAGAGACCCAATGGGATATCCAGGAGCAGTCTATATTCTTCTCACTCCATGCACTTTTTGTGCTGGATAGACAACTCGCTATCAACCTGTATGCCAATTGCTTTAAGGAGAGGAAAGGACAGGCTGAGGCATGAAAGGAGACAGCCATACAGTTATAATTCAGACTTTCATAGAGCTTTTAGACTCAGATGCTCCTGAAATTCATTTATAAAATCGTGTGAACTTTCTCACTGAAGGAATATCAGCAGTGATACCATTGTGGGGGAAAGAAAAGATCTCAAGCTTTGAAAATATGACCGTAAGTGCTTTGCTGAATAGTGTTCAAGTGGGTTTGAAACTAGGCAAAATGAGTTTGTCTGTCCCTACTTAAAACCACAGATTAGATAAGTATGAAAATATTTTCTCTGCTAAGATATCAGCACTTGGCTTCTCTTTTAATTATAGTCAAATAATGTAACAAAGGGCAATTTCCATAACATTTATTCTAACAATTTCTTTCATTTTACATCACAAAATTATTCTGAACTTTTATCAGGGCATGTACAACACCTACTACTTTGTACTTTACCTTGATGCTGATGCCTCTGAAAGAGCAGTAAAAGGGAGATACCTGTTAATTGCCTCACACCTTGCCTTCAGAAAGTTGTTCAGAAAGACTCCATAATTCTTGCACACCTTGTACACTTAAATACAACCGCACAGCCATCTCATAATCTGAAATCACTTGATTTCTGACAATGTATTTACTCTATTGTCTCAATTTCCACTTCTCAGCCTAGCATTTCTTCACCGGTACACACACTGGATTATTCACAGTCAGTTAACAGCCGATCCTGAGAATCACACCAGTTTTCCTCACTAGAAGCTATTCTGAAAAATGATGCAGACCGACCACTTGTGCTAGCCTTGAGTTGTGTCCTGTTTTCTCCCAAAATTTGAATCAGGTCCTTCCTCTGAGTCTGAACAAATAATGGCTAGCACTTTGCAGATGGAGCCTTATTTCAGTTGTCAGAGAAATTTAAATTAACAGGGAAATGCTTAGTGAAAAAATTGATGGCATCTTTTTTAAGGGAGAACACTTGAAACTAAAGAAATTATATCCTTGAAACAAAAAGGAAGAGTGAAGGGTCTTCTACATTATTATTTAGAGAAATGTCATAGAAAACCAAAGCATGAAATATTTATAAACTGTGCTTTGAAGACCCCTATAAAACTGCTACTGAGTTTCTTTAAAATGAATATGCAGTCCATGATTTCAAAGCTTACTGTATCGGATCCTCAAGGTCTTTTAAAACAATTCATTTTCACTTCAGACATGAAAGGGAAAAATGAATGTAACAAGTCTCAAAGAAAGCTTAAATCTTTGCATTTCAGGTTATGGTTATGGTTTTGGTTTGCTCTTTTTTATTGATCATTTATGTACTAATTCTAAAATGCATTGCCCATCTTTAATGCCATACACTAGAAAAATAGTTCATCTAGGCTACATTTAAGGAAATAACATACATTTTTTAAACTCATAAAATTAATTTGGAGGTGTTCCTATACTTAAGGAAGAAACATTCAAACCACATTGCTCAATATTAGCAATAATGCTGTCTAGTAGATGTCTCCTGAAGAAATTTTTGATCGTAAATGTTACTTTTATTGTTGTTAAAGCTGAACCCTATGTAATCGTCCCCTTCATTACAGTAAGAACTGTGTCACTCACACAGCCTGAGCCAGTGGCAACAGACTTGTTAAAAGCAAAATGTCTTATGTCAGGTCTGTAAAATAAATGAAGGAAACATTTAAATTTGAGACAAAATCTCCCATTGCTGCATTTTCAAAGAAAAACCAATCATTTGCAAGACAAATCATCATTTTTTCCTCAGCAGACAGGGATTTTCTTTCTAAAAGGATATTAAACTCCTAAAATGTTATGCCCTATCTGAAGCCCTGAACTCCTCTGTTCAAAGCACAACATCAGAGAAGCAGTAGTTCTTTGTTTAATAGAAACAAAATCCCTAGAAAACTAGGGCTGTTCATCCTCCCTTCTCAGAGCTTTCTTAGGAGCTTTAAGATATTTTTTTGCTGATGATTTTGTGCATTTCCATCTGGAAGGCAATGATTTATTTTTCCATTTTCTGAAAGGAACTGGAGTGAACATGGCTGTTTATTTTTCTACTTAGATAGTGCCTTACCATGCCAAGACAACTCTGAGCACCAGCCTCATCAATTAATATCAGCACCACTCTGAGAATGGTGTTTGCTAAGAAACTGTTGCTACAGAACAAGCAAAATGAGGACAAAACATTGGGCCAAGAGTGAGAAGAGGCAGAGGGGAGCCAGGATCTGTGGATCCTGGCCCAAGGAGCACAGACGGGGTAGTGCAGTCTCCCTGTCATACTCGCCCCCCTGCAGACCACCCCCCTCCCCACCACCACCTCCTGGCTTTGGGCTCTACACCTGGATGGGAGGGGCTGTGCTGGGATGCCATTCACACACCATATGGAGCTTTCCTCCATGTGCAAACCAGCTTAGCTGAACGCTGATTCAGCTGAGGCTGTGAAACCGCACCTCAAAATGCATCTGTGGTGCCTCAGGACGTTCCTTCATCTAACCAGGGGAGACCCAGCCTTGGAAGAGGCTCCCAGAAGCAGCTCCATGCACCAGTGGCCCTTCTCATACTTAATAAAAGAGAGGGGAAATAGCAAGTTCACCTTCCCACACATGGGATACACTGCAAGCTGTAATTGCTCCTGCTGAAATGCTGCTGGACTGACCGCATTTGGACAGACAGTGAGTGCTCACTGTGACATTTGCCACAGCGTTTTTTCTTTATCTGGATGGAAGGAGAGAGGCTTCTCAGTGGACTGTCTTTTCTCTGTATTAGGACACTCATACAACCCTAGCTATGTCTCATCCACGTACTTCTTTTCCTCTCTCTGTGGTCCGATATTCCTGCAGCAGTCCCACCAGAAGTGCTACATGGTGACCTTTAACAATTGCTTTTCTTGATCTCCACAAGTAACAGACTGAGATTTTTTTATGCCATCTGCAGTGGTGAATAGCAAAGAGAAAATATAGGCTTTGACCAGTGAGACATAAACACCTATTTGGGCCATAATTGTGAGCGTGGGCCATAACTAAATGATGACAGTCAACTGCTCATGGAGGAGTACACAGACTAACCAGCAAGGCAAACAACATAAACGTGAGCAGAGAGAGGAGGCAGGGGAGGAGGGGAAAAAGGCTAAAAAGCTGGAGTAAATTATTTATTTAAGATTCCACAGAAAGGCACTAAAAGAGGCAGAGATAAGACTCATTTCGTACCTCCCAATTCAATGTTCTGTGTATTTTAGCACACAGGCCGGGCTGTTTTGCTGCTATAACAAGCCACTCGTATACTTCAAAGTTGATATTAATATTTTCACTGCCTCTTTACATGCTCCCATAAAAAGGAACCTCTCTGCCTGAATTTAAAAACTATCATCAGGCATGCAGTTGACCAAATTCTGCCCAGATGTTGCAGCGTGGTTGCAAACTATATGTCAGCTGTTCTTTTTGCTGCTCACCATGCAGTCAGCCTGTTCATCTGGCCATATGGAAGATCCATGGGAAAAAAAGAATAGCTATTTGTGCATTGGTATTGAAAGTCAGAATAATGCAGCCTTTAAGATTTAATGGGTACTCAAGCTGGCTTACAAATAACCTGCTTTGTCTGCATTATTTTGTCTATGTCTTTCCTTATGAAAAACAAAGAATAGAAAAGAAAGATCAAAGATTTCAAAAGCAGCCTTGTTTTGAAAGCCAAAATGCCTTACTCCCTTCAAACAACAGGGAAGGCTTCTATGCACAGGCTTCAGTTTCACACTGCACCTTGGCCTGCTGCTGTAGATGACGGCTCCACAAGAAGTATTTCAACTCCCCGTGCCTCCCCCACATCCTCTCCTTCCCCACAGACGTGGAGCCCAGCAAAGCCTCAGGTTCAGTCCTCTTGCCAGCCTGCCTGGAAAGCCTTCTGCACTGTGGAAATAGCAGCAGTTCCCGAGGGAAGGGGAACGCACAAATTATGAGAAATGGATATTTCCTGTTAAACAGGATAAGGCAGAAGTTTGTAATATGATTCCCAGACATCACTGAAGACAAGGGGAGACCTGAGGTGGAAACTCAAACTTTTTATCACAACACATTTGCACAGTACAACGAAGCTCACGTCTCATATGCTGGAGGCTGATGTCTTGCAGCAGCAAGGACTTAGGTGAGCTGGAGTTGCAGCTATGCCAGTGGTGGGGTTGGGGTGGGGAAGAAGCTTTTGGAGGTTTGGGCACTGCAAATTTAAGCAGCCAGATCAGGTACCTACAGACCATGCACTCCCACAAGCAACTCAGAGTGCCCCAGTTGGGCTGGCATCAGTACTTGAATACTTACAGCACTGCTTGAAAGCTTCTTTTTATCCCTGTTGACTCTTTTGCCAGGCTACATTCAGAATTTAAGTACTGCATTCACAGTTTAAAGCTAAACTGTGAAAACCCATTTCCTTCTTTATGGACAATGTCTCACCATGTCAAAAATCTGTTCTTCTAACCACAGGGAACTGCAGGTACCAAACTCTCTGAGATACAGCCTTCAGCAGTGCCTGGCTTGGGAAGCAGGGTCTGTCCAGAACGTCTTCGCACGTGTGAGCACCTGTTTGTACACAGTTACCTGCTTTGCATGTGAAAGCCTGAGCCTCTGCACGGCCGCACGGGCGCAACTTCAGACGTTTGATAATTTGGCCCTGGCTGCGCTGTCAGCTGCTGTCACTTTCTGTTTAGCGCAGCGTTCATAAGGCAGCAGCTAATGGGGCGGGAGCATGGGGAGGAATTCTGGCAAAGACAAGTGCCGGGATATTTATTTGGCCGTCCTTATGTAAAAGAGTGCAAAAATGGAGCAGTAAAATATTGTAAAACTTAAGCTGATACTTCCACTAATTCGAAGTGGCAGTTTTTAAATAGGGTTGCTTCTGTTTGTCACTTTCAATCATAGAATGCCGATAGTGGTACTTAGAAGGTCTTAATAGTCTTAAGAAAATAAACTGTCCCCCTCCCCCCAGAGCAGAACAAACAGAGCCATATTGTCATGCCTTGAGATACATCAAGTGTGCCGTGTGGGGCGGGGGTGGCTGCGCGCTTCCTTCTCGGCCGACGCAAGCGAAAGTGACAACTTGTCAACTCTCTAGTCCTGTTCACTTTGCATCCTGCTCCGTTTCTTGTGCTCTCTTGCCTTTCCTTGTCTGCTCTTCCCATTTCTAGTCCTGGTCTTCAAAAGAAAAGGGCACTCCCGTGTCGGCAGCTTTTAACTGCGTTTTATTTGTGCACACCCTTTTCCTGAATTAAAAATAACTCCTTTCCCTGACTAGTTTTCACATGTTCACAGAACTTGTACCTTAAGTGAAGCATGACTTAAACTTATTGAGGGAGGAGAGCCTTTTTTTCACATAGGGAAGGGCAGAGTGGCAGGCAATAGTGCTTCATGCCCCGCACACAGGCCAAGCCAGAAGCAGGCAGCAAGCCCGCCATGTAGCAGGAGGCTCCCATGCCATGTCCTCTTTCCCAGCAGCAGGATGAATCCATGCCATTTGCGGTTGTTATTGTAAAGACCCTGCAAAATGATGGCCAGGGCCTTGCCCGGGCTAATCCTGGTCTTGCTAAAGGGCCAGGGATGTGCTGCCTACTCAGATTTACACTTCATGGGAGCCACTGGGAAGCAGCAGTCGTAATAGCAGAAGCATACTACATTTTTCACATGCCCACTGCTTGTTCTTCATTACACACCCTGTTCCACTCACTCTGACTGCAACAAAGTGCAAATCAATACCTTCCGTGGATGGGATTCCCAGATTTTAGTGAGGGAGGTGAGGCTCCTCTCTGCCTCGAAGGACATACACAGATAAAACCCAAGTACTCCCTCTTTAATATCCTTTGTCAGCTCCCTCCACGACCTGTTCAGAATCACTGCCCGAATGACTTTGCCAAGCAAAGGCAACAGAGTCAAACCAGCAGGGACTGCTGTAGGAAACCTGCAGGCAGCGAGCAGAGGGGCACGGGGAGGGGGGTGTCCCTCCAACGCTGCCGAGGAGCTGTCTCAGTATGGAGAGCATGTTGGAGGGCTGGAGAGAGAGTGTGCAGCCAGGAAACACAGAGTTCACCTGAGAGAGGACACAGGGGTCACTCCAAATCTCTTTCACATCAAGCCTCTTTACCTAATAAATAAATAAACAAGCAACAATAACAACAACCACCAAAAAGGAAAAAAAAATGCTGTACAATAGAACAAAGATTTCAATCAGAAACAGAGAGAGGCAGATTTATTTTCTGGAGTGAAACTTGGTCGAATAGCTAAGATAAGAAAATGTGTGAGTGTGTGTGTGTGCAAATCCAGGAGGGGAAGTCAGATAAGAAAGAACGATTAAGTTCTTGCATGAAAGTAGTTAAGCTGTCATCTTAAGCTCACTCTGTCAGAATTATTGCTGTTTATTCATAAGAATACTAAGGAACAGATGTTCACCTGGCCAAGCAAACCTCCTGAAAGGAATATATCCATATGTGGCAGTGATCAGAGTGTGCTCTGATTCTTAGAAAAAAACTTTTGTTTCCTGGTACTGGTTGAAGCATAGTAGAAGAGTGAAAAGGAGAAAATAAAAGGTAGGTGGAAAGGGAAAACAAAGGGAAAGAGTGCAAAGATACAAAAAGGAGACAAGGTGAAATTACAAAAGCTAAGGGGAACTCAGGGACACTTCTTGAACATCAGTAAAAGCATTTGTAAGGACAATAGCTACACAAGAGACAGCATAATTAAAAGAGTACAAGTAAGAAAAAGAGTTGAATTTCTTTTTACAGTTTCTTTCTTCGTGTTGTTTCAAGTTAGCAGGAAAAAATGTGCAAGCAGCGTCCATTCTTCTCTACTTCCTAATGTATTTTCTTTGCTTAGTCTTTTGTCTTATTCATCTAATGGATTTAGAGCATTGGGATTCTTTTGTGTTGAAGTTTCATGAATCAGCCTGTCTGCTACAGCCTGGGACAAGCACATCCTCCAAAACACAGTCCGGAGTATAAACCAAAGAAAACACAAGAGACAAGAAAGACACCGACTCATGAGTACCTCAGAGGTAAGAGGAATTTCATCCTGTTCCACTTCTAAGGGGCTGCTTGCTGCAGCTTGGGGCTGTCCAGGGCACAAGCAACCAGAACAAGTAGACAAGCAAAAACTCAGAGGGAATGAGGGAGGTGATACAGAGCTGAAGAAAGATTAGGGGCAGCTGCATTAACTGGGGTCCTGCTCCCTCTGAACTCACCATCTGGCAGCTCCAGAGGTGCTGGTCTGAGGAGAGCCTGAGGGAAGGTTCACTGTTTGGCATTTCTCCTCATACAACAGGGAAACAGGGCAAAAGCCTCTGCCCCACCAGTAAAGGATTTTGGAACCTGAATAATACTGTGGGGAACATGCAGTGGCCATGTTCACATTTAGGATCTTTTTTAATGAAAAAAGCTCATTATATTATGGCATTGCATAATCATCCCTGGAAGATGCCACTTCTTCAATTATTACTTTGCAAGGATCCTATTAAAAGGCAATAAGCCAAACTGTAAGTTAATTTTGAGTGTTTTTTTCACCCAGGCAGATCCCCTTGTGTTCAGAGCAAGGGGTGACAAAGCTATAGCCTAAACCATGTCAAGCTGTTCTGTATACTCTGCAGTCAGTCAGATATTCCTTCTGCTGGAAAGATCACTAATTATTCAGTCGGCATTTGCCTGAATAAGGCCTCAAGATTTGGTCCAAAGACAGCAAATGTTCCTTCTTGATTATTTTTGCAAATTAAATGAGAAGAATTTAGAAAGAGAGCATATGAAGCTTATTTGTAAGACAGATGTTAAACGGACTAGCAGCTTCCCAGTATCCCTCTAATACTTATCCCCAGTACCAAAATATATTTCTTTAGCCTTTATAATGACATGGGAGTACTTAAGACTTTACTGATGGCTTTACAGGTCAAGAAGCACAAAATTATTTATTCTATTAATAATATTTTACAACAGATTCAGGACATTTTGGAGTGGACAGCATTTTTCAATTAATGATTGTTCACTGAGAAATGCAGTTTTCTGTCAGTCAAAAGTATTCATTAATACAAAGAGTCTCAAATGGGGGAGGGATTTTTTTAAATGTCTTATTTTGGAATCATCTCCTATATCATCTGACCTAAAATAATACTTCCTATCTTTTGGGGGTGCTTGGACTAAGAACTGAAAATCCCAGGTACTCCTGCAGCTCTGAGCCAATTGAACCTTTGAGCTGTCTTGGGGCAAGACTGTAACTTCCTTATTAAGCTTGGGGTGCTGCACTCCAGCAGGAATGGGACAGATGTGTGCTTGGTCCCTTCCCCCACCTTTCAAACCTGCCTCACCTGCTCACAGCAGCCTCTGAGGTGTGTGAGATGTAACAACCGTTAGCACACAGGTTAATGAACATACACCACCTCTCTTCCCAACCCGGCCAGCAGCAACAGTCATAACAGATTTCAAGATACAGCATATCAGAATTGTAAAGCAACAATTTGTTAGCCCTGGAGTGAAGTCAAAATATTACTCAGCAATGTTAGGAATAGCAACTGGTATCTGAACAATATTAGGAGGCTGAAATAGATTTATTAGCTTTTACTTAATACAGTGTATCTAGCCTTTTGAAAATCAATAATGTAAATAATGAGTCATTCTGTATAACTTTTTTTCTTTGTGCACTTCCATATAAGCTCCTGTTCTGTTTACAGATCCAAACATGATTTTCCCAATTTCCAACTCTGCCATGTAATCCTGAGACTTGAAAATCTATCTGCCACCTCTCTGCTAGTAAGAACCTCGGCAGTGATATGATTTCCACTGCTCAGACCTTTCCTGGGATCTATGCTGACTTGGAGGCCCAAGACAGACCTGCTTGCTCTTCCGTGGCTGCTTTAGATGTTGGCACACCAACAGATTCAGCCACAGGAGACCTAAGGAGCCCTTCTACAATTTGGCACACTGTTTTCACTACGACAAGTACAAGATCACTATTTTCACATGGCTGCTTTGTTACATTTTAAACCAAAACCACCTTTTTGCAGGGAACAGGAAGAACATACACCAGGTCTTTGGTTGCTGTGAAGTTTTACTAAGCTCAAGGAAGCTCCACCAGCTGGCACAAGCTGAGAAATCATCTCACAAACCAAAGGAACAATCACCATGAAGCAACATATGAGACCATTTTTAGGCTCAAATTTCCAAACGCTGTGTGTGCAATCTTAGTTGAAGTGAGTCATTCTTCCAACACTCACAGAGCTCCAACACGCTCCAAGACACATAATGAACTTGTCCAGGCTCAGAACATTTGACACTGAATCTGTCACGGATCAGATTACTTCACTGTCCTACTTCTGAAAACATGGGGACCTTATCTTAGCATTCTTATGTGCCCGTCTTGAAGAAGATAGCCAGGGCTGTCAGCGTGCAGAGGTGATGGCTGATGCTCTGCTAAGAGGATGGTTCTCCCTGAGAAAGAATTCCTAGACAACCTAGATACACGTTGCTTGCAATTGCCAGCAAAACCAGAAATTTCAGTTTATTTCCATTCATATTAGTTCAAATAACCAGATTTTTAATTCTGGACACTAATCATGCAAAAGAAGTGTATGCCGTCTGTAACATCACTGCAATAAAAAGGATAAATATTGAAATTCTGAATGCTTTTTGTCGTAGAATTACCACTGTGTTCTTTAAAGGCTGACCCAAAACACATATTAAACCAATTTAAAAAGTGAGGAAAGCCAAAGAAAAAAAATATGAAATTTTAAAGGGATGTTTTAGTTAAAAACACAAACACGGACGAACTTTTATGTATCTCCAAGATGATATCTTTACCACAACCATTCGAACCACTGTCTTGCAATTACCAGCAGTCCAGCTGATGCTCTGGTTTTCTCCAGTGTGGAGAACTAAGTCTTATCACTTCCTGCCTGTTTTGAGCCCTCTCCAACTTTGCTCCTTCCAGCAGCAGTGTTTCTCAGCCCATTCTTGATAACACCAGGGAGGGGAAATGGTCTGGAGGAAGAAGAGGCTATCATGCCATTTGAATTTCCCAAGAAATTTCTTCATGCAACATTTTTCAAGGCTTGTGAACAACCCCTGTAACATCCTGACCTTTTTTTCCTTACTGATTAGTACATCAATGCTGGTCATTTCCTCTGCCTCCCCCCATCCCTCTTTCTTATGCCACCTAATCCACCTATTCTGGTTTCATTTCACTCTATCCCCTCTCCCCTTTGACCTAGATTCCATCCATTTGCAAATGCTTTCTTTGATATCCACACCAGTTCTTTATCCACTGATGTACCTCACATCCAAACCTGCCTACCAACCTAAGAAGCCATCTTTTGTGTGATACCAGATCAAAAAGGTTTCTTGAGGATCACATGAGTTGTATCCAGGCCTTTCCTCTGCCGGCCTTTCATACCTCCCCTTAAAAATTCCAGTAGGTGATCTCTTCTATACACCTACAAGACAGTGTCTGCTGTAATATCACGACTCTCTTAGTCTCTACTTTCTTTAGACCCTGATTTATGATTTTTAAAAACTTTTTTATGATTTTATTATGATTTTTTTTCTCTTCCAACTGCTACAATCAATCAAACCCATAGACATGCAATTTTCCAGATCTTCCCTAGACATATTTGTGAAGTACCAGATGAATTTCCTGTAGCCTGGGATACTGGTACTGTGGAAAATGCCAAAGCATCTTTCCCTTGCTGCACAACTGTGTTTCTGAAGTAAACCTTCCATGTTATCTTGCCGAGCGCCATGCTTGTGAAGATAACCTTGATCACGTTAATGGACCATAAACCAATTCTTATCTGACATGGCAGATAGCTGGAAACTGCATCTTGGAGAGGTGTGGACAGCCCCATTCTCCTCACTGGTGTGTTAATGCTGAAGCAAAAATTGACAATTTAAATTCCAACATTATTAATGATTCCACTGATGATCATTTTAGCAGAAGCATCCAGCCAATGCATTTACTCCACAATCCCAAGCTGCCTCCCATGCCTTCCCAGGTGCCAAAAGCTCCAACTGTCCCCTACCCAACTGCCAAGGACTTCAGCTTCCCCATGGCAACTCCTACAATGCTGTTCTGCATTGTCGTTACAGCGCTGAACCAAGCAGGGAGTGAACGTCAGGAAAATAGCATCAATTAAATTGACTTCAGTACCAAAATAAATAATACTAATTGTTTTATTCATTTAGGTACTTAGTTGAGTAAACTTTTATATAAATTTAATTTAAACAAATCTGCTATTGAACTGCAGGCTGCTTCACCAGAAGGCTGCAGGACTAAGGAAGCTGCCAAATAATTGAAGTCCGGTTTGTTACAGAGTCCATAATCCTCAGAACAGAAATACTGCCTTAAGAAGCTAACTCCTACATTATATGCCACCTTTTTGGATTGGTTTGGTTTTGGCTGTTTTGCTTTAGGGTTTTTTGAGTTATGTGAAAGCTTTTGATGCAATCCACAGAAGGTGACAAGCATTATGTCACCACAACCTTTCCATGAAGTCCACAGAGCCTGTAGGATCCAGAGAAGCCTGAAACCTGTAGCCTGTCAGCTCCTTCCTTAGCCATGTATTTTCCTACAAACAGGGTCTTAAATGTACCTTCCTGGGGTTATCCTGCCTTTCTTGATGTTTTTTACTGAAAACAGACTGCTTCCCATCTGAACAAGTTATTTTCCATACCTTCAGATATTCTAATTTCTTAATAACCTGTTCTGGCATGATTCTTCTTTCCTTTAGTGTTTTTTTGTCGTCCCTAGGGAAATTTATGCTTGTTTCTGACACCTGTGTCTGCCACTGTTACCTTCTTTTCAGAGCACAAGAGCAAGAAGTGCATTGAATATTTTAAGCAATACCTGAATTTCCTTTCAGTAATTTTTTTCTCTGCCATGTCTTAAAGGCCCTTCTGTCTCTTTCACAGGCCTCTTTTTTTCTTGTGTACTTGAAAAAAGTCATCATTTTTCACAACCTCCTGTGCAATCTTTTTTTCATTCTCTACCTTTGCTTTTCTTATAATTTTTATTACTTTCTGAACTTCACATTGTAATCTTTCTGGTCTGCCCCTGTACTTGATGTTTAATACCTCATGTATGTCTCTTTCTTACACTTGATTAATTGAGGGTGGGCTTGTTCATCATAGTGTGAATGTATTTCTTTCAAGCCTGCATATCAAATGGCCCTTGGGTATATATTAATTTCAGTTCTGCACATTTTCAGTTTCTCATCAATGTTCTTGTCCTCTCCATTACTTTTCATTCAGCTCCTCCCACAGACTTCTGAAACTCACACTGAAATTTTGGAAAATCACCTGCAAGCCCAAAAGAAAAACTTAAGTCATGCAAGACCATTGTGACCTTGTTACCCTGGGTATACCAAACTCTCAGTGAATTGCATGCCTTTCCCAAGCCTAGGATCAGCAGAGGTCAAACTGGAAGTGGAAGCATTGTGGGCTGAGGGTATCTTCTGCCACAGAAGGATCACCAGACTGGAGCACATCACTGCACTGCCCTTTCTGGGGCTGCTGTACTCTCTCTTCATGTGAGGATGTGGACAACATACCAGCTAACCCCATCAGTCTATCAAGGGGATGCACACCCAGTGCCATGTTTCCATCATCAAAGTGGAGGAAAAACAAGTTTTCTGGGCTAAGGCTCTGTCCTGTGACCTGTTCTGAAGTACTTCAGATCACCTCGTCTCAGAGCTGAAATGGGAAGTCAATGAAATAAAATTTTTAAATGTCTTTGAGTCTGCCTCATTTTCAGCAGTGATGTCCAGACATCTAGACATATGTCAGACATATCTAGAGCATAAAGTAAATTAAAAGAAGATTTTATTATAAATCTAGACTTTTATCTCCACTCACTCCCACTGAAAGCAGCTGTGCCGATTATGGGATCTGGGAACTGTTGAACAAGGCAGCAGACATGGACTTCCACTTGGGGCAGTTCACCCCTGTTGTCCCTGTAGGTGATGCTCCTCTCATCTCCTCCATCTCCACAGATAAGATGCAGCACCTAGGGGTGCCCTGAAGACAGGGAGCCTCCCATGAGGGAGCACACCCACTGCCTGCGGCTCCTTCATGTGTGATAGATGGACCAGCTGTCATGAAAGTGATTCAATATTTACAAAGCCTTTTCTGATATAATAAAGACTGGTTTTCTTTTTAGATACAATTTTCTTTAATAAATACTGCTCACACATACAAACCAGAGCCCTGGATATCACAACAACTGGGGTGAGTTGGTCAGGAGCTGCTGGTCACTGCTCTGGGACAGGCTGGGCATCAGTCAGTGGGAGGTGAGAAACTCTGTCATAGATCTCTTATTTCTCTGGAGTTTCTTGTCTGACTCTCCCTCCTTTTCATTACTATTATTACTGTTACTGTTATTATCAATATTATTATTATTATTTTATTATATTGTTATATTTTACTTTGCTTAAACTATTAAACTGTTCTTATCTCAACACATGAATTTTACTTTTTTTCCTCTCATTCCTCTCGCTATTCCAGTGGGGGGAGGAGTGAGTAAACAGCTGAGTGGCAGTTAGTTGTCAGCTGGGGTTAAACCACAAAACTTATTATAAAATTATTATGTGTTTTATAGGTGGGCACATAGAGTACAAGCAGTAAAAATATCCCAACTCTTGTAAATGTATGTTGCAATTAAGGCACTCCCCCTATACAGATAACACAAACCTTTTGATATATTGTGAGTTCAGTGAAAAGGCTCAGAAAAAAAGAAGTTCATCACATAAGTATATCTTTGCAGGAATAGCAAAGTTTTTTACCACACACAAGTATAGTTATGCTATTTCTTGTTGTAGATGGCACAGTATCAACTAAATTTTCAACTTAAGAATAATGTTTATCTCCTTCCTTCTTTCTTTTTTTTTTTTTTTTTTTTTTTTTTTTTTTTTTTTCTCACCCAGAAAATTCTATATAAAATAGAAAAAATGAGAAACCAAATTTTCAGGCTTCAAATAAATACTGATGAATTTGGAGACTTAATCCTGGCCCTTGTGGTTTAAGTCTTGAACCACTCTCATACAGAGAGATGACAATTTGCACAAACTTTCATTCAGGTTTGTAGTATTCTTTACTAGCAAATAACACAGATTTTTCATAAGGAATAATTTTCTGAGAGCAGCCTACCCTTTCTTTCCTAGAGTTTCCATGTGAGATATCACACAGTGGCTATTTCCAAGGATTATTTTTATTGATGTGGTTTATAGTAGCCCTTTTCTGGGAACTCCAGCTACTTGTACTGAAATACAAGAAGGAATATAACCCCTGCCTCAAAGGCTTCGCTCCCAATCTGGCTGGGTTGGGGAGAGACTATTCTGCAAAGAATAGCTTCAAGTAATGAAATAGATATAAAATAAATTAATCTGGGAAGGGGAAAAAAAAAACACACAAAAAAAACAAACAAAAAAAAAAACCAAAAAAACCCACCAAAACCCCCCCAAACAATTTATTAGCAACCTAAGAAGTGCATTAAAAAAAAATCTTCAACAGAGATGGCATTTTCCTACCTCCTGGAACAAAGGTAAGAGACAAGCGGAAGGTGGTTGTTTAAAGAGATGCAATATGGGTCATGTTTGACTTGAGTGTGGCTAAAAAAGCCCTGCTCACTGTCACATCTGGACACCCCCTCACAACAGAAGCAGATGACAACATAAGCTCCTCCAGTCCTTATGGCATGCAGAAATTCACCATTTTTCCCAGCTATTCTTTTTTGTCTCTTACAAAGTTCAGATTGAGCCCTGAGGGCACTAACAAAGGAAAAAATGCTTCACAGCATTTTCCCCTTGCTATTGCTTTGGGGTACGTGTAAGATGAGATCAAGTCAGTATTACATGAGGAGCATTCTTAATTCACTGTGTGGTCTGCAGGCAGACTGGGATTTGATGATTTACTGCATTTTGAACAGAAGCACTGTGAAGTGAATTCAGGAGGCACTCCAGCACATCAGCTGGGCATCCACCATATAGTCTTCTGGTAGGCTGGGAGAAAAGAAAATTTAGTTGTCTGCCTTTGGCTGCCTGCACCCTGAAAACTGAGAGAAGCCTGATGTCCTGCTGCAGGGAGAGAGCAGCTTTTGCTACAGCTGGCTGCCCTCCTGCTTCTGATCTTCCCCAGGAGTAGGGGAGGTGGCAATACAAAGGTGCAGGCACACCTCTAGTGACATCACTGCCTCTGGTCCTTACAGACACATCTTGGGACAGCATCATGGTAAGAGTGCACCTTTAAAAGCTCGACATAACCACCATCACCATGTGCTGAAATAAGGAGCAATTGCTGGATTGTGCTCGGCAGCTTATGGTGTCAATTCTTAAATCTGTGGCCTAGCATCCCTATTTGCAGTTGCAGATGCAGGTAAGGTATCTTCCTTCCATAAAGAAAAAGTGCTTAATGCAACGAACACAATGCCTGTCTCTTGACCACAAATCCCTCAGATCAGAAAGCCACAGACACAGCTTAGTCACCAACACTGCTCAAGAGAAGCTGCAAACAAGGGGAATTCCTGTTCTGCTCTGATCTGGTTCATCCACATGCCACTCCTCTAAGGTAGGCCTATTATCACCATTTTCAGAAGAGAGGAACAAACCCAAAAAAGTTTCCAAAGTCATCAAGGAAAATGGTGGCAGGAACCAGATCACCAAAACTGTACCAAGTAACCCATGTCCTCTTGTCAGTATCTGTGTTTTCAAAACCAGTTTTCTCTCTTTTCTTCTCCCACCTACCCCCTGCCACTTCTTACCAAATTGTTCTCCTTTTGCAAAAGACCTGGCTAATTGATTTATTGTCAGATTTTAAGGTCAAAAAGCTACTGTGAGTCACTAATCTGTGTTTTAGGAAATCTGTGCTTCAGGCTGAGCAGCACTTCAGTTCCTGCAAGCAAGTCCACAGCTGTGGCCAGGACACTACTTTTAAAACAATCATTTCTTTGTGTGTGTTCTGCTCATCTCTTTTGATTCATTTTTTAAACCCATTTCTAGATAAAAAAATCTATTAAATTTCTAAGTGGCCATTAAAGAGAAACAGTGAACCTGACTGATCCAAATTCATGTTAAATTTGTAAACTAAACAAGCTGAAGAAATTGTGATGAATATTTGATTTTTGACCTCACTCTGTTTACATTAAAAGCATCTCTTTATCGTCAGATGTAGAAATCTAGAAATATTTTAGAACACTTATGTAAAATACTAGCTCCTGCTTCACTTTTGTTAAAGCTTTTTAGGTGCAGACAAATGATAGACAACCCCAAAATTAAATTGGATGTTGACATGCAGTGAAATTTCTACATTAGATTTCCTCAGAGGAGCAGATTTCTGACCTGCCATTTGGAACACCGTATATTTAGAGGTGTCTGCCTCTAAAATCCTGCATGATTATTGGACCTGTCTTGTTATTAAACAAGTCATTAAATCCACTGTGTTTAATAAACAACAGAAATTACTTTGTTTCAACATTTCCTACACAGACCCTGAAAAGGGTCCTGGTGTTCACTACCTCTCTGGGAGCTGCATAAACACTTCAGGAGGTGAACATAACGTGTGTGTATAAGTCAAGGCTTAGAAATTATTTTCATAGTACTGTATCTGCAATGAAAAAAAAAAAAAGGAAATGTATAATCTTATTTCAGAAATGAGGTAAAATTACAGCATTACAGACTCTAACATACAGGACGGCTTTCCACCCAGCAATAGCTGAATGAAAGTTAGTCCTCAATAAGCAGAGGTGTCTATTGCCCCACATAGATTTATTTAATATTCTGGTGATTCCTTCCCTAGCTCAGGTATATCTACACAGAGCTGTACAGACAAAATCTAATCAGTTTTGCTGAATAAGAATAAAATTCTGAATGAAAGCCAACACATAGTTTAATTCTCACACTCACAGCTAGCACTAAAGTGTCTGTGTCCTGTGGCTGACTTGCAGCTGCCTGTGTAAAAGAGTTGCCCATTATTTGGAAAGCAAGATAAAAGATACAAGGAAAGCTCATCTAAGAGTCAAAGCATTTTGCATGCACAGTTAAAACATTTTAAAGGATCATAGTTATTAGAAATTCAAGTTTTTCAAGTATTAAAAATAAATCTTTAATTCCCCTACAGATTCCTAGTATCCAGAGTATTTTATAGAAACATCTGGATAAAGGAATAAAGGCAAATCCATTGTGTTTCTAGACATTCCTGGAGCACTGATGTTCTTGAGATTATGCTATTGGATTACTGGTATAAAAATAATAAATATTTTCAGTACTTAAAGCTGTAATGCTTTATGTTGGATTTGAATTTTGGTCTCATTTTAGTAAAAGGTGGATGGAGATTCAGAGTCTCTTCCTTAAACAGAAGGATGTAGGGAGTGTATTGCTTAGTGACCTATATTTTTCTCCTCTACATTATTTGAAAAGTTATTTAGCAACTTCCCTGCTCTTCAGTCAACCTTTTAAAATAGCTGTCAAGACCAAAATATAGTTAAAACTCTGTTCCTTGTTCCCACGACATACAAAAGTGAGGGTTTGTTAGTTTGTGCTAAGAATGCTGCAAAATATTCTGGTTTTCAAAAAATGCATTGATTGCTGTTTATGGGTTTATATGAAGGGCAATAATACATCCAGGAAAAAGCTGTGTCTCACACAGAAGGGGTGAGAGACACATTGAAGTGAGATCTTTGGACATGTTTTCACAAGGCTTTGCAATATTACAAATACATTTTTAACAGGTCACTAAACTAGCCAGGAACTCAATGATATAACTGGCTCAGGCTCCTGTTTGTTAACAGAAAATGCATACAAGCCTTGCCAGAGGCACAAGGACTGTGCAGTTATAAACTTCAGCCTGTGCCCAGAATGTTGCTCCACCATAAACATAAGGTATGGTCACAGAGCCACCCCGAGCCCTTCCCTGTCTGAGAGGAAAGCACGAGGTGCAGCGGCTCAGGGTGAGCTTTCAATCTCCATTTGTGCAAGGTCTTCACCCTCCCTGCTTACCATTTCCCTAGGGAGCAGCAGTGTGTTGTGGAAAGTACTGGTAACCAAAGACAGCAATGAAACAGCCTAAGCCCAAAGGCTCCAGCCCAGTTTTTTCACTTTATCCCCTTTACTCTTCCCTCCACTGTTGTTGCCTTTTTTTTTTTTTTTTCTTTTAACATGCAAGTTGCCATGAAAAATTTGTTAATGAAATATTTGCTTAGAAGTCTGCTCTGGGCTAGGCTGATAACCTATCTGTGTTTGAGTTTGGCTTCCCATATTCTAAATACTCATCTTCTCTCTGTTTAGCTTATTGATTGGTTTGGCAGGAAAAGCAGCCTTGTCATCAGTGACCAAGGTCAAACCAAACAAAAAGGGACAGGAGGGGGGGAAAAAAAGGAAAGTTGGACAAATGAGCTCAGTGAGACAGGAGTGGAATATCTGACCTCCTGCAACTTTCCTTTGGGAGATGGGTCCTGGTCTGCCCAGGAGCCTGATGGCTTTTGCAAGGTCACAAGAAATCACTGACATCATCAGAACCAGCACTCAGAAACCACAGGAGAGGTGAGAGCTGAGAGTCAGTTAGAATCCACAGAGGGAAGAAGTGGACACAACCACACCGAGGCTGGGTGCAAATGCCCACAGGAATATCTCTTGAGAGCTCTGGTGCAGAGCAAATGGGGTGTTGAGTCAAATATTGCAAACATATAAAATTTAAAACTTAAAGCCCTTGTTTACATATACAAGTAGCAGTCACCTGTTCCCAGAGGTGCCTCAAGCTGTTTTTCAGAGAGCCCTGCAATAGCACCAAAGAACAGGAGTTAGTAGTTTTGTTTTTTTCCTTGAACATGACTGGTTGTGGGCTCATACATCTAATTCTCCAAATAAATTTTACAGATTTTGTCCTCAAACTTTCAGTTCTACTCCTAACACCAGAAACAAGAAATCTGTTGAAAGTGAGTCAGGAATTTTAACGGGCTGACCCAGACACAAGTAAGATGTAAGCACAGGCTTTAAACAAGGCAATGGATACCTTCCTATCATGTCAAGTTCAGCCTTGCCTGGGAGGAGTTTTATATTACTTGAAAGTCCCAGTCCACAAAATTCAAACAATGCCCTTACAGCTATATAGTGCATTCTACATAAAAATGAAAATGAATCAATGAAAAATGTCCAGAACAGTATAAAACTCATTGGAAAATCCTTAATATATGGTAGAGCTTCACTACATCACCCTTACAAACCGCCTTGCAAAATATTTTTATGTTTGTGTAATTCAGTGTGAGCAACAGTGTGCAATTTCACAGAAGAGATGTGAAACTGCAAGAGAAGGTTATATTAGTTAAGAAAACTGAGATCAGCTGTAATGTAGTGTACCTTACTGTAAAGAAAATGTACTTTCTGGTTTTTGCATACTGTACAGCTGAGGTGTTCTGAAAGGAAGCTGCAACAGAATAGACCTGCTAAATAAGATACCTGGCAATATTGTTATCTGGTACAATACATTCATGTTAGTGGCTTTACAAATGAATAAGACGGTGCCAGAGGCTAATAATTATGTGACATGAACTGACTGTTAAATCCTGCAGTCTTTACTCAATATTTATATAGTCCTGACTTGTGGGGAGTTCAGCTTCATAAATGTCAGAGTAAAAGAAGTAAAAGAGAACTAAATCCATTCCCAGGTTTCTCTTTAATCTTGTTACTTTCCTTCCCACTAAGAAGCTAATTCAGTGATCAGTGTGTTATTCACAGGATACTGGAAACATTATTTTAGCAGAAGTACTTCACAGTTTATAAGACACAACTATAGCATTTGAGAAATTCAGCTTCACTGACCCAGCTTGACATATGAGAGAGAGGAGTCCAACTCCCTACCTGCCAACGTGGTCTCATTAACAAACTGAATAAAAAGGGCCCTCACCACAGCAAAGAAAACAGATGCAGAAAGATGCTGCTTATCTATAGATGATGATGCCAGTTTATCCAGTAAATAATTCTTCTTTCTGCATCCCAATTCACATGACTTTTAAAAGATAACATTTTTCAAGGAATGCAGAAAGCAAAACAATTTTTTGTATACAAGGTACTGGAGACAAGCTCATCTGACAATTGTCCAATTTGCATAAGCAAAGGCCAAAGGCTGCACAAGTACATAGGCCTCTATTTTTAGCAAAAGGAAGTTCCTTTGGTAGATCGACTGAAACACATTGCAGAGGATGATTTTAAGGATGGGGTGCAGGCATTGTCTCTCAAAATTAGGCCCTGTCAAAGATACACACTGGGAGCTCTCAAAATCACCAGTTGTTCTTCATCCTTTGGGGCAGGAGAACTTGACTTTCCCAAAGGGTTGCAGGATGAACCTCAGGAGACAATTTCAAAGGCCTCTATAATAATCTGGGCCTATGTGTATGATGCTGATCTCCACTGCAGAAAGATTTACTCAGGATTACCCAAAGAAGATGGAAAACTGGGTAACAAGATCAGAAGAAATGAGATGTCCCTAAATAAACCAAGGCTCTGGTGTCTGACATGTGGATTTAGCCGCCCTTGGCCAAGAGTGCTTTAATTTGTATCACTGTAATCGGGTTAAGAATTATTGTAGCCAAAGTAATTAGCAGCAAGCTACCAACCAGCTTCTTGACACGGAAAGCAAATGGGTTTCTCCTCCAAGTATTTGCCCCCCTGAGGGCTGGGAGGTAAAGAGGAAAAGGAGGGAATTAGGGGTGACCTTGCATTAATGAACAGTAACATGCTCCTGGATCAATGGGCAAACCTGGCATAGCTCTGAGAGGAAGCATCAACTGTGTCATCGAAGTATCTCTGATATCCATGGGGGTTTTGCAATGGATGCTTATGCAAAAGAGGTAAACACAAATTAGGCTGGTGCAACAGGAAAAAAGAGCTACAGGAAGAGAGGAAGAAGGTGTGAGGATGTAAACAAAAAATAAACAGAGAGATTGCTGTGGGGTGGTTTATTTAAAGAGTCCCTACATTTGCATTATTGGATTAAGCATTTTGACCAAAGTTTGTAGAATTTATTTTGGCCAAAAATGACTAATATGAATATTGGCCTCATGCCTGAATAAAGGAATGTAGTTTCTCTCTCTAATCAGGTTGCAACAGATAAAGGCTAAATAGAAATGAGTAATTCACCGTGACTCAATATTACATGGGCTGTATTTTAAGAGCTGAATTTCAAGTGCATTTCTGTTCTTTATTTCAGCTGTGCTATCTTTCGCTCACCATTGCCACACTGTGTGTCAGCCCAGCTTGGCAAAATGGGAATAATTTTCTTCTCTAAGCATGATACACTTTTTAGGAGACTCTGTCTTCCTGGAAGCAAAATCAATTCAAGTATTCAGGAGGCCTCTAGTGGCTTATAGTTTCAGAGGAAGTTTCCTCTGAAGCCTAGCCTGTGAGGCTCAGAAAACATACAGAAGGTCAGGGAAACAAAAGGGACTTCCCACTTGTTGATTAATGCCATTGACAATAAACAGCAAAGCTTGGTCTCTGACTTCAGTATCTAGGAATCTGGTCCTCAAGGCCCGTGATACATTTACACAAAACCCTCAGAACGTGCAGGAGAGAACAATAGGATCTTGGTGTTTTGCATGTGTCTAAGCATATAGTGGGAAAGAATTACAACGTGATGAGCCCTATATTTGAAACAGCTGTCAAAGGGGAGACTATGCCAGTTTCATTTTGATCCACAAATATAGATGCTTTCTATTACTGACACTAGACTACGCAATAGGTTTCCAATGTGGTGCACGAGTGCGTAATCCTCCGTTTGCAACTCTTCACCCCGTTCCCACACCAGGAGAATCAGATATGGCCAATCCTGACTGGGGTAATTGGCATCAGACAAGCTATTGCTGTTTCCAACAGCTGAGACTCTGCCCTGTACCCTACTATACACAAATACATAATATTACATATTAGGTGAGAACCTGGATCACCTGTAGGCTATATTTACACACAGGCTTATTAAAAAGTAAGGGAAGAGTAATCACAGAAGAAGGTGAGATAAATGAAATCCCACTGCTCCTCTGGCGAGTTTTGGCCTAGACAGTAAGTGCTTTCTTCATCACATATGTATTTCCCTGGGCCTATTTTTATATGTCATAGGATAGTCGAAGAAATGTCCTTAATTCCCGGCACTTTGATTCACCTCCACAAACTAAGCCTTGTTGTAGGTGACTTAGCAACCATGTGATCCACCTATTATTAGAACAGAGCTAGCCCTCCAAGCCCCCAAACTCCTGCCTCCCCTTGTCCTTTTATATATATCTGTCTCCTAGCAGAAAAGTGGCACATGACCTCCTATCCTCAAGAATACTTGGCACAAGTCCCTACTTCTCAGCCGAAGCTATTGTTCTAGGAGAGAATGACACAGGCGTGCAAGAGTCTTGCTGACACTTTTGACTTTAAACATGAAATGCCATTAATCAATCAGCTGCATCTGTTTGGAAAAATTAAGTGGCTGGAATCAAGGCAAACACAATAAATAATCCTTAGGCAAACAGGAAAGAAAATAAGGGAAGACATGCTTTTGACTTCTTGTTACTTCAAGTTCATTTGATTTGTCTTTCGTGTCCTCCTTACAAATATTAGGGCTTACCAAGTGTACAGTATGAAGATACCAAACTCTAAAGGCTTATGCAAAGTACTGGCACCAAATTAAAGGTGCTAAGCTTGCAAGATATAAGTGTCTGCCATGGAATTCACACATGACATAGCAGCAGAGGGGGTCTGAAATCACAGATGTGGACCAGACCAGGCTCGCAAAATGCCCGGGTGTCACTTGAAAGGTTGACTTCTCTTGTTATTCAGCAAAGTTGCAGATGTACTTTATGGTCTCAAAAATATGTTCATTCCTGCTACAAATGCTTCAGAGACTTAATGCCACATGGAATCATTCCTGACAGGTGCTCATATTCATCAAAATAAGCATCTAATAGATTTCAAACAACCCATACATAGTTCCTTGCAAGGTGGACACCCACACAAACAACACCTCAGTATTTAACAGCCTGCTGCTGTCACCTCTTTGCAGGAATGAATGGAAAAATACTAATCTGGACATTGCAGTGGAAGAGTATCTATATCTGCCAGTAGGGAAAAACAAGGAGTAGCTGTGAAAAAGACTTCAGGCTCAAGAGGGCCCTTGTCTTCTACACAGTCTCTTTGTTTTTTGCACAGTCCAGGATTGGACCCCAGTTTTATTGGCCCCTGTGAGTGGTTCAACAGGGAGAGAGAATGTGTGAAACATTGCTCCCTGCTAGTGAAACAATGTTCCACACTTGCCTGAACCACCAGGCTCAATGACCATGCAGACCTGAAAGCCTGGTGTGAAGATGACATAGAGAAGCCTCATCCCCCTCCCCAGCTGTGGGGATGAGCAGCACTACTGGTGCTGGCCTGCACAGGATGGAAAACACAAACTCAACCAGGTTATAGTATGTTTTCAGCAGAAAATGGATGACAAAAAGGACAAAAAGGACAAGGACCACACCTTGATCTTTCATGTTGTTTCTTCTGACTCTATCCTAAAAACTCCAATATTCTATATTTGCACTCTGTGATTACTTAACTACTATTACTAACTATCATTCTTTATTACACTCTTGTGGTCTGTAATTCTTTTTACAAGCTAAAAGCTCTTTTATGGACTAAGATCAAAAACAGTGTCTCCCTGAGCTTTGTGCAAGAAGGTCTTCGACCTCTTGCCAAGATCTCAAACTTTGCAGGGCAGTCAGGAGAGCACTCTGGACTTTGACAATAGTGTGGACATGTTTGGCCACTAAACTGAGCCCACCCACCCATATCACACAGGCCATTAAAGGAGAGCTGTTTCAATCCAGGCTGATGACACCCTCAAATTTCCATCTCACTACCAATTTCTGCTACAAGGATCTGCCTGAATGTTGTAAAGTAATGATATGAGTGATATGTATGGGTAAGAATGACACAGGAGCAGGGAGGGGAAGAAAACACCAGAGCAAAGCATTGTGAGGCCATCTCCATTGCTAAAACACAACATGCATTTGGCTGACTATTGAACCATTTGATTAGTCCCAATCTGAAATAAGAATATGTTTCATTTTTTGAGCCGTTTAATCGTTTTGAGAACAACATTTCAAAATGAAAATGTCTCTTTGAACTCTACACTTGCTTCGTACTGGCTGAAATGCATACGAGCAAAACACTTCAACTTTACAGAAAAACAAACAGAAAACTGTGAGGAGGGAACTAATCTATAGATATTTTTAGTCCTTTACACATTCTGCATTTCAGAGTGGATTTCCTATTTGTTCAGTTGCAGAGCTTGCCAATCTCTACGTGTTCCTGGAAAGCAGTATGAATGTACCTATGGCTTGGCCATGGATGGAGACTCAGCTGACATAAGTTTAACTTTCAGCTCTGTTGGTGTCCTTGCAGAATGCACTTCACCTGTGATGCCTCTCTTTCCTCTTCCCCCATCATATTTAGGACAGAAATACCCTACTGTTCTCACGTGTTTCTGCCACAACAGCTGCCACAACATTCCTGTTACTGACGATATCTAGATAAATGAGTTTTTAGGAAGAACTAATATCTTTTATGATACTAGCTGATACAACTGACAAAAGTAAACAATTGTGGGGTTAAGGCTCCTTCAGGTACACTGGAGAATATGCTAGAGCACTCCAGTAGCATTGCTGCTACTGGATAGATAAATAGATAGAAACCTCACTATACAAAATCAAGAGCACATTTGAGATGTCCCTGTCACTTCCTCCAGAAACAACAGACAAAGGAATAGAATGACATACTTATTTTTGAAGGCAATAAAAGGTTAAGAAAATAAATATGGACAGTCTTCTTTATCCTCCAAACCTTAGTATGTGTAAAACAAATCTGGAATAACAGTTCTCCACAATGCCAAAACCCCAAACTGCTGTCAGTCATTTCACTAGTAGTTGCCTGGGGCAACTGCTTTCACAATTATCAGTGGATTCATGAACTTGCTGCAGTAACAAATGATGCAACTGATTTTTTTTTTTTTTCCCCCCAGTGGTCAGGTTGCAAGTGAGCACAAGAATATTCAGACTTTCTAATCAGCAACATATAAATATATGAGATACTCTCTTTATATCAGGAACACCTATTACAGGCCATGGCCAAGGCCACACCATGTCAATTTGACAGATATATGCCAAAATAAGAGGATCACAGAAATGGAAACTAGATCTGTGAATATGATGTTCCAAACAAAGCAGTGATTCCAGTAAGACTAGCATGAAGCAGGTACACAGGACAGCACAAGTTAAAAGCCCTTGATGGTACCTTGGCATATTCTTTTGCCTTTTCTATCAACCTAATGATAAATAAGCCCTTTCCTGTAGGAATAAGAAGCTTGGTTTACAATTTCTGACCTTTATAAGATCCCATGCAGGCATGAGCCCTCTTGTACCATGGGCAATAAAACATGGTCAGGGTCAACAAGCTCACTATAGGAAACAGCAAAGGGTTTGCATGAAGGAAAGCCAGATCCTGAATCCCAGCAGAGGGTGACATTCCTATGTGCTCATCCCTGCTTTGCCACAAGTGATTCAAAAACTTAATCTCTGCCACAGAGCTCTTCTAAGTACAGGAAAACTAAGTTTACACCAAGTTTAATTCAAGGATGCAACTTCCCCAATGGATACTGAATCAATTCAACTACTGCAGTAGACATCTCCCTTTAAGATTTACAGTGTGTTTGAGCTTTTTCTTGCTGCAGTTTTAAAATCAGAGTTTATCAAGCCAGTTATTTCTAAATGTCCTATGTTGGGCTTAGGGAGATTTGAATGAACAAACCAAGATTCAGTGATGAAAATAAAAATAAAGCTTTTGTATTACTTGTTATCTGACACGTTTGCATAACACTAAAGGTCCATCTGATGACACACTGCAGTCTCTTAAAGATGAGAGGAGCAGCCACTAATTCCATTGTGGTTAAAATACTTGGCACATTTGGCCAAGATGAAAGAAGAGACAGAAGAGTTTTTTAAGGGTCTAGCATACAAAAACAGGAAGTCCAAGATATATTGGTGACAACTCTAGTACTGAACAACAACCAATAAATTCCTCAGCTGCCTTATTGAAAAGACATCTAAACATGTCATCTTTCTCAAAGCCACTCTTCTGGAGACGGTTACTTTGTGATGCACATAATGATAATTAAAACTTTAAAAATAAGAACCAAGTTCCATTAAGCCTGCACAGAATGCACTGCTTTACAATTGAGGTTATGTCAGAAAATAAAGAACATTCTAGGGTCATGTGGGCACCAGGTTTCATTCTCATTTATAACACTTTTATCTAGAGACCTTTCCATCTTGTTCTCTGGAGTCACACCAAAGTTACTCCAGAGTTTAGGGGAAGTTAGAGAGCTAAGGAGGGAAAAAAAATGTGGCATAAGGAACACTGAAGTATAGAAACTTCTACACAAATTGTAATGCCAGGGCTCTGCTTCAGGATCCTTGCAGCCCAGACTGGCAAGGATGTTTGTTGCCCTCTGGAAGAGCTGCAATGTCTCAGTGACTCAGCTGCAGAGACACACAGATCTGCTGGAGAGTAAGGAATATTAACTGGTGTGCTCTTTGCCAGCTCTACCTAATAGTGGCTTTCCATGAACTGGGCCATTTGGAGATCCACTATCAGACAGAGATTTCCATCTTACTGGGGCTGTGTTTGAGCCATTTCCATTTCTGCTTCAGGCGTAGTTAGTCCAAACATATGCTTTATTACATCTATTTCATCCAAACTTAATTTCCTTATGTGGTTCCTATACTAAATTCCTCAGAATTTTCATCCTAACCAGAGACAATGGGCTCCCCTAGACTCAAGAGACTACCAGTGAGGCACATGAGTGCAGATTTCATGACACTAAACCAAGCAAGACTTATACATTCCCAGATGAAAGTCAGTTTCTGCCTTTATTATTCATTATGTGGCTTAAACCTGTGTTAAACACTGATTTAAGGGGCTGAAAGCCATGGCCAAGCCAGCAGTGATATTATTCATCCTTTCTCAGACTTGAATTGTGGCCCTATGGCCAGGCATAAACCACCAACGTGGACACATAAAAGCAACTTCTGGGCTGTCACCACTCAGCAAGGCACAGAACTTGGACCTTCTATGAGGAGAAACAATGCCTCGGAAGTTTTTGCAGTCTTCAGATATTTCAGACATATTAACACCACAGGAATGGAAATTATTGCCTGTGCTGCACAGAGAGAGTTCTAAGATGAAATGAGGAAGACCAGCACTGAGAGGAAACTTTGCAACTACCAAGTGACCAGAACTGACCAAGTTACCCCAGTTCTCAATTATCAGCATAGCAGATTACTTTAGAATTTTTATTCCAGCCCAGTTGTGGAGTAAACACGTTAACATGTGGTATTGAGGTTCCTTCTTAATTACAGCTCCTGTAATTTAAGCTTACATGCTGTTTTTTTCTGCTGGAGCAGGTTAATGTGTTTCTCCTCATAATTACAGTGGGCTACATCATTAAGCCTCTGTAACGCATCTGTCTTTGCTTACAAGTTCACGCTGAAGCTGAGCAAAAGACCTGTAAGGACAGCACTGAGAGGCTGGCTGCAGGAGACTTTTAAAACTAAATCAGAAAGAGCTTTATGAAATGCAAGGTAAGTAGCATTGTACTGGCAACAAGATGGCCTGGGTGATCTAACAGGTCTTTTCCATCACTAACATCCCTTGTCCAGGAACAACCCATTTAATTCCAGGCCAGTCATTTATTATGACAGAGAAGCAAAGTAGAAGGACATATATTCTGCTGGGGAGAACAGCATTTTATTATGCCAACTGAACTCAAAGGACAGGCAGTGAAAACATTCTTTCATTTTGTACCATTAGCTCAGCCAGGCCTCTGCAATGTAACATTCTGTCACTTTCTGTGGATTAGCTCATTTACAAAAACGTGCTGTTTTACTGAAATTAGCACAGAGAGAATATTGCACTTCCCAAGCTGCCGCAGCATAACTGTTTGTCAGTAGATTTATGTAGTGGATTGTTTTCCTGCAATCCAGGATAAGGGAAATACTTAAACAATAACAGCCATGGGGAGTGTGGACAAGGCAATAATTACTTTCCATGGTGTTAATAAACCTCAAGGCTACTGGCCAAAGTATATTTGTGCTGAAGAAGTCTGTGGAGATTACATAGGAAATTTTAAGACAGACAAGGGTCAGGAAGCCCATCTAGGTCTGCTTCCTCTGCTGCATTAACAGACACCCCTGCTCACTCGTAACTGTGCTCAGCAAGGTTTTTTTAACCAAGCACTGTCTAGTGTTCACTAGTTCCTTCTCTGGTGTCCTCTGCTGAGTGACTTGCATAGCACGCCGACTAAGTGAACAGGAGCAGCCATAATTTGGTTGTTATCCTTTTGTTTTATGCTCAAATTTTAGTTAGAAACCCTTCAGCTGTAAAATTGGAATTCCACTCCACAGGAAACACCTAGTTTCTGTAAAAATAAGATTATATAAGAATTATTTAAACACATAAACCCTGAGTGATTCCTGGAAGCTCAAGTCCTGTAGCTCAACTCAATCATCATTTCCAGATTGGTGTAATCCCAAGTCTCTGCTGGGCCTAGCAGAGGGCCCCACATCCCTGAGAATCAAGCTGGGATTTTTCAGTTTCTAAGGCTCCTGTCACAGCATCAAAGAGATAAGCCTTGGCTCAAATTAGGGATAACAAAGCTTTGGAGCAGCAGGCAGCCAAAAAGTAGGCTCAAGACTTTCCAATGACTGCAAGATTCAACAGCACCTTGAGTTAGTGTTTACATAAGTAATACAGCCTACAAAAGTTTCTGTTTGCCATGTGACATCTCCAGATGCACCACTTGTCACAGCAAACAGACACCTCAGGCCTTGATACAGAGCTCTCCCTTCCTGTGAAGGTCCATCCAAGGGAACGTTCATGCTTTGACCACTAGACTGCAGGACATTTTCTGTGGAAACCTACTTCCACTGTCATATTCTCTTTCTTTTGAGGCAGAACAAACCAGGAAAGAATTTAGGGATGGTGACAATTGTGAGAGTCTGGAATGAAGTAAAAGTCAGCTCCTCCATACCATCCTCTGACAGTAATGATAAAGATTGTCTCCACTGGTAATGAAAAGTCCCTTGGATTATTCTGGGGCATACAGGACAACTGGCATGAAATAGATGACATCCATGCTGTTTAATTCTCCTTGACTCCAAAACAGGTTGGCCATGTCCAAAACCCTCATTGTGAAGAGTTTCTGGGCTGTGCCAAGCCCAAGTCATGCCAGACAATTGTTTAGACGCTGATAGGTGACAAAAGAAAAACTTTTACCAATAATTTAACCATATAAACAAGCAGGCTTCAGGGCCTGGCCCAGCAGACTGAAACCATCTGATATATTGAGTCAATCTGTAATCTACCCAGTTTTCACACATGTTAGTTTTAAGCAGTGCAAAGCTAAGAGATGTTCTTTATGCCCACATCAGCAGTGAGCAGGGCTTTAAAAGGAGATTGTCAGTGCTCTCAGCATTCTGGGACTGGCTATGACCATAGACATCTCCAAAAAAATGTGCTTCTAATTTAAATGCTGTGTCAAATAATGGTTACTGAATTTGAGAATGGATATTGTGAGCTACATTCAGCTAAGGCAATTGACTTAGATGTTCCCTTACTACAGGAATGATTAATCACACAAGTATTTATTGGATAGAGCACATCCCCCTTGTTCACATGAGTGAGCACGAACCAGCTCACACATGTTACCCCTGCAGGAGAAAACAGGAATAATCATGGGAAGAGATACTCACCAAAAAAGGGCTGTGTGATCTGGTGGTACCAACTCAACCTACCTGCAGTGAAGAACATGAAAGATTTCCTGTTGCTGCATCAACTCTAGACTGGATGTGGTTTGTTTTTTTTTCCCATCTGAACTGCCCCAGGTAAAAGGAAAAGCCATCTGTGGCTCTCTCAACTGCCTTGCTTTTTGTGTGTGCTGCTGGAGCGAGTACCCTCATACTAGCTGACAACTGAGCAGAAAAAAGCACAGCTGTATCCTATTCCCAGGACACTCCCTGTCTTCTGCCTTATGCAGGCAATGGAGAGAACACCTGGTGCAGGAGGCAGATCCAGTAACTCTCATCCTTAGAGATTCTTCATTTTCAGATAAATTCTTCACTAAAAATTGTCACACAATAGTTAAAAAAGGACTTGTGAGAATAAATAATAATTTGGCCTCATAAGTCTAGACTGAGAAAATAGCTCTGGAAACCACAGGGAGGTTTATAAGGGCCTTAGGAACAGCAAACTGACACCTAAACATACTTGGAGTATTGCATCAAACTCCATTTTCCATTGACTGTAGCAATACTCACTTGCACCAGCTAAGAGTCAAGTCCCAGGCTTTTTCAAGAAAAGGTCTGTTCTATGAGTACCCAGGAACATTTGTAGAAGGCAAATAGCAAAATGCAGTATTTTAAAGGTAATTTGACTACAGCTTAGAGGTATATTTCTTACTGCCCTATCATGAGAAAGTTCCCTATACACATTCACATAGTCACAATTATTTCTCAATGAGTACAAACATCTTGGCTTGAAGCCATTGGTTATTAGTACCATGGGAAGTCATCATTGCCTTAAACATATTCCCCACAATAGTTAAGTATTTCCCTTATTTCTGGACTGCAGGAAAACAAGGCATACATAAACTGAGTAACTTAAAGCTAGCTGTGACTTCAGAAGCATTTTATGATCTTTTCACCCACATTTGGCAAAATAAAGTTCACTTTGCAGACAAATTGGTTCCTTGCAAGGCCACAGGATGCTGCACAGAAGCCCCTCAGATTCATTAGCAGTGGCCCAAAATGACAGACTGCTTTTGCTTTCAGCTCTCTTCAGTTCAGCTGGCACAATGATAAAACATTATTTTTCTCAATTAATATCCCATCCTGACACTGTTTGCCAGTCTTGGAAGGTCACAAAGCAGTCCTGTGTCAGCCTGACACCTTCCCCCTTCCCCATATTTCTTTTTCCTCTCTGGGGAAATTTATGTCCGCCTGTGGCATCTGTCCCCTGTCCTCCTTTTGTGAGTATCAAGCCGCAGCATACGTTACATTTAGAAATGTTTTCTGACCATAAATTACCTTTGCAGCATCTTAGAAGCCTTATGCTCTCCTTCACTGACCTCGTGGCCCTGACACTCTGGAAGCATTTTTCATTATATCTCTTAACTTCCTGTACAAGCTTCCTTTCATTCTCAGCTTTTGCTTTTCTTATCTCTTTTTTTCACTCTTTATTTCATTCTGTAATCTGTTCAAGTCTTCTTCTTTGCCTGGTGTTTTATACCTTGGGCTTGGTTATTCCTTACACATCCAGCTGCAACAAACATTTGAGCAGCACGCAGGTTCCCTGTGGCAGCCCAGTTTAGCTCCCTCATCTCACCCACTTGCCTCAGCTCCTTCCCCTTCATTTCAGTCTTCAAGACTGAAATGTAAGTACCATCCTCAGCAGCTGCCTCTTCCCCAAAACTTTTGCACCCTGCACCTGATTAGTCTCCCTTGCTTGGGCCCTGAAGCTAGTGTGGAGCAATGTGAAGCCACTGTCCAGTGTGACAAACCAAACTGGAAACCTTGGAGTGCACTTGAGTCAGTGCAAAGCCACGTTGGTCATTCCCCCAGTCACCCCAACCTTCAAAACTCTCCCCATCACTCCAGCACTGGGTACAAAATGCTTTCCTTTTTTGGCCTTTTCCTATTGGTAGTCCTCTTTTCCAATATGAATTGTAATGCTGCCTTGGAGGTGAGTTACACAAATGTTAATCCACCCTCCTTTGAAACTGAGAAGGGGTTCAGGTTCAGCTCAAGAAATGAAAAAACCTCCAACAGCTTCTCATTTTCACCCTTCCCAAAGAGAAGTGAACTAAAGAAAAATACTGATTTAGAGAAAAAATAGGATGAAGAATTCAATCTCAATAACGTTGAGGTTTTCCTTTTTAGTTAGTTGGAGGTACCCTTTTTAGTTAGTTGGGATAACACTGTTCCTATTGATTGCAAGGAAAACTAATTCAATTCACACATACAATTAAATAATAAACTTCCCCTTCTCCACTTATATTTCCCTGGATATGTTTTGCAGAAGGAAAATCTCTTTTACCAACTGAAGAGGGAAGCAGCCTGCAGCTTGCTGTGGAGAAAGTTAGCTTCTGTCTGAACCAACATCCTTGCAGCAAATACCATGAAGCAGAAATACTATATTGCTCACATTTCCAAAACCTTACAGAAAAAGTGACCTTCCACTGGTTTCACCAACAGCTACAAGCTGCTTGGTCTCTTATCATGCTTAGGCTGCTTCATTGCCTGAGCTCACTTTAAACACTTTGTCTTTTTATAGTCACTCTCAGAAAATGTGAATTTGAACAAAGTTGTGGGATTGGTTAGCTGGCAGGTAGCTAATGTATAACGTATGCACATTCAGTTCAAATCAAAAAACTATTTTGCCAGTGATGTTGTTTTCAATACTTGATCAGTCACAGACAGATCCTTCCTCTTCACCTTCTCATCAAAATGTGGCAATTTTAGTCCCTTTAAATACTAGAGACAGTGATCTCTTCTGACTACAGCTGGTGATCAGATTATGCCCTGAAGCATAATGACTGCTAACACTTCTCCCTTTCATCCCAATTACTGGCCTTTCTGCCATGCACCCACCCCTTCCTTCTGAGAAGCTACTGCAACAGGCAAAAAAAGGATAAAATTCAACCGTAGTCTAATAGCTAATCTGAATATATTTTTATATTGATAATTACTGGAAAATAAATTATGTTGTAAAGATGAGAGGTTTTTTTCAACAGAACTGCTGGGGCAAAAATCAATTTCCCCAAAACTGCAAAGACTACATTGCCCAATAAAAAAATTGTACTTTTTAAAAGTGTAAAGTACTGAAGTTTTAATATACTTAAAATGTCATCAAAGTTGACAGAAAACACCTTTTGACACTGAAATGCAAACATTTTTCGCTGTTAAAAAAACTTAACATTAAACTGATTTGCCCTTTAAGATTCAGGGGAGACAAGTGTGGGGAGAAAAACAAAAATATTTTTAGGGAAAATGCAAAGCAGTTTCTGTTTTCAGCTGGAGAGAAGAAGGGAAGGAACAATCAGCGATGAGTAATATTGCTGAGGAGTGAAAGCATTTCAAAGAAAGAGGAAGGATGACAGTGTTTCAAGCCAGAATACAGGAGGTAGAGAAGTACCCTGTCTCCCACATCGGATTAGATTGGCAGCTCATCTGCTTCCCGTAGCTTGAACCAATGAATCTCTAATAGCGGATCAGTGTTCAGCAGATCTCAGGTCAGACACAGCATATTTCATCTTAAATCTTTGCCTTTAGCTATTATATAATTTTTAGGAAATTCATTAGCCAAATAAGAACCCATTCTAATCTTTAATCTCACTGAATTAATTCTCTCAACAACATCCTGTTGCAATGACCACTACAATTTATATGCTTTTTTTCTACATGTTTTCTTGTTATTTGTCTCCTTCCTAAGGAAGACAAGTAAAATCCTTTTGCTTGCTCTCATTAACCTTTAACTTGCTCTCACTCTTTCATATCGTCTCACATCCCTTATCTGAAGAGTGAACACCACCTAGGAGCAGTTCTTTTTGACTTTATATAGGTCAAAAGTGTTTTCCTTTCTTGGCTCAAAACATATACACATAGGTGCATATACTTGACAAGAGAAAGATATTTAGGAAGAGAGGAGAGTGTGTGGCTAAAAAAATGATATCTTTGGCTTTTCTCACGATCATGACCTCAAAAATCCCAGGTGACCAAAGGACAGTTACTGACTGGTGAGAAGTGGTCTGCCACAACCTAGAGGTAGCCCTGAGTGCAGGTGAGCAGAGGGGACCCACACGGGCAAGGGAAGCAATCCCAGGCCAGTTAATCATGAAGCAGTTCTCTCCATATGCATTGCTTTGCTTTTACTTGCAGCATCCTTCACTGCCACCACACTGCTCAGCCTCACCTAATCCAAAGCAACCCACTGCATGCAGGTTTGTATAATCAGCAGGCTGTACCAACACTATTCTGTTTTTTCCCTTAAACTCTTGAAAGTAAGAAACTTGATTTTTGGCCCTGTTTCCTGGGGATATGCAATAGGTACCCACTTTTCTCACTGAGAATGAGCTCCCTTTTACTAACCCAGCACAGTGTCAGTATTATTAAGTGTGTCAGGATAGATTGTGGTTAGTTCTCACCACTGAGTTTGGCTGCTTACACTTCCCTATCCACTCACTCCCTGGTTTGCCTGATGGCTCTCCCAGCCACACTGCACACTGACATCACCTCTGGTCAATAGTCTGGGGTTAATTTTTGTCTCTATGTCTGGCCATTCTCAGCCAGCTGAGCTCCAAACCATTAATCTGTTCCACACCTGCTTCTCAACAGCTTTCAGTTAATAAAATTCTTTCTTCTGACCCTGTTCAGTGGGGTGACCTAGCAATGTAAAGATGTTTGCTATGAAGGCCAGTCCCTTGAGTCTGCATTTGACTGTTCTTTTAGTAAAGCTTTTGATTTATGTAATAACCTTTTTCCTTTATCCTCACAATTATTAGAAAAATTAGAAAATTGCTCATTGCCAATTTACTCTCTCATTGCCTCTGGTTCTAAGACTTCAGAGTTATACTTCAACCACAGCCTTCCAGACCATCCTTCACCAGTTGCCACAAACTACACATCCCTGCTCTTCCTGCCATGCCACCCATTGGATTTTCCTTCTTATTTACTAAACCCTCACTTTCAGTACAATAAGGAAACATTCACATCAAACTTCTCTGCACTAAAGATCACAGACAAAGAATTAAATATTGTATGTTCTTCATTCATCTTTAATATCATTACTAGTCTGTTAAAGGACTTGTGTCCATTGAACAAAAAAGCTAGAGGCATTACTGCAGCTGAATTCAGATTGCTAAATGTTTAACAAAGATGCTGACATTACAAAAGCTGGAGTCTCTGATCTCTCCTCTTGAAAGCTATTCAGGTTGGTTGCAGGGGAAAACTATGTCATGGGCACCTGGGCACCTGCATTTTATTCTGTCTCAGTAACCCCCTCTCAGAGGAAGTGAAGCCATAAGGTCCTGTCCCAGTAACAATTAAGAGAAACTAATGAAGAGCTGGTTTATAGCCTTTTCCCAATCCTGATGTCCTGTCTGTGTCTGGAGGGCAAATATAAAACATGTTTTTCAGCACTACAGAAGGAAGTACAAGTAATTAGTCCTCACCACGCAATTCACACACGAGGTTAATCAGGCCCCTCACTGGTTTTAAAGCAGAGGGGATAAACAGGAGGCTGAGTGCTCAGCCAGAGGAGGAGGTCAGCACAAGCATTGGGGGAGGCAAATGAAAGCGTGTACGCATCAGCAAAAAGGGATCTGGGTGAATGTTTTCAGGGAGCCTAGCCTGGACCTTTCTTCTTTCCATTATCCTGCCTTTATCAGCTCTTTGATCTGTGAATGATTGTCAGAGGAGCCCCTTTAACCTGCCAGTCTCACAGTTGTGCAAAAGGGCTTGCTGCTCCACAGAGCTGCTGTGCTTTCTTACAGACCCAGAAAAGGCACCACACAAAATCTGCCCCATTGCCAGATCCACCAGCCTGCTGCCTTTCTCTCTCCCATGGTGGGAGGCAGCACTTCAGCTTCTCCTGAGGTCAGATTTCTTGGCTCAGAGCATGCCAGGTAACACATCAGGGACAGACCACATGGGGAACAGTTTTTTCTCTGCTCAGAAATATCCAAAGCACAGGTGTTTTGCTTGGAATAGCTGCAATTCCATCTCAAGAGAGGAGATTTTCCTCACCTTAATACCCCATGAAGGCTGACTAGAGTTTTCTTTCTGAAGCATTGCTTTTATTCCTTCAGCTTCAAGGATTTCCTAGTGAGTGCCAGAGAGTCTTATGATGGGAACATTTGCTCCAGGACTTTGTATATGGCACAACACACTTGGCTGCAAGATGTGGCATGTCCACCTTCCAGTTCACTGCTGAGTTTGTCCTCTGTTAAAAAATCTGGACTAAAAGTCCAGTAGGCTCATGAAACATCAGCAATTACCATAAGAAACCAAAATTCCTTTGGTCCTCAGAACACACCATCCTAAGAAATTAGGCATTTGGACTAAGAGAAACATACTCCTGCTTAGAAATACCTACAATATCGATTATAGGCTTTAAACTCCAGCCTCTGTTTTTAGGTTTTCCCTATTGCAGAGCATTTCCCCTCCACAACCACCTTTAGTTTTCTAGTATACTACCTATATCATAAAGATCTGGCTATGCTATCTGAAGTTAGGAGAATTTGTTCAGTTCTTACCTTCAAAATCCATGAAGAGCTTTGCTTTGAAAACACCAGACTTAAAATACAGGGAGTTCAGTTACTGTTCACGTGTTTTCTCAGATGGAGCAGTTCCCTGGTTTTATAAACACAAGGTTCACTGACTGTCTCATAAAATCTGCAACAAGAAAGAGTTCTGAAGAAGAACCCCACACAGTATTTTTGGGGCAAGTAAAAGATTTTTGGTCTGTTTCTACAGGACATTCACAATGTTTTCTTTAGACAAGTGTGATGCCACTTTGTAGCAAGTCTTTACAACCATATTTTTGTAGTAATATGATATTCATTCTGTATTTATTTTACAAGCCCATCAAGATTTCCTTATCACTGATGTACTTTTTTCAGCAGTGTGTTTTCACATTGGCTTCTGTTGCCCTCATTTTTTACAGGTAAAATCCATGTACATATTCTATAATTGCATGCACATAACTTTTTCAAATTTCTTAGCAGCAAACACAGTCCAGATGATTCCAATTCTGGTGCATACAATCCTGCTAAGAAACAGAGGAAAAAAACCTAATCTCAAGCTTTTCTGTATTCTGGTAAATATAAGATGAGGTGTTTCCTCTCCCTCTTTCAGGCATTGTTCGCGTAGTATCAGGCTTTTCCTCCTAATTCCTTTTGTCATCCTGAATAGTTTTTCACTCCTCAGCTATTCCTATTGACTTAGGTGGTATTCTAGACAGGGTAAGGGAATTGTCAGTGAGGATCAGATTGCAGAGTCAGGGCCTAGGATTGTAAAATCTTCCTTGTCTGGCATTCCAGTGTAAAGTACTGCGAGCACTTACCCTGCTCTGAGAGGGATGGCCAGCGTAATGATGTCGGTGTCAGAAACATTTGTAGAGCTTTTCAACAGTATGCCAGGCAAGAAAGGTTTCCAATCTCTGGCCCTCACCCTGCCATCCAATCCCCACAAATAAACCCTCACCCCTCTACAAAGTGTTATTAAAGTTAATGGGGCTCTAAACAGATAGAGACTCTTTCTTGAGTGACACAAATGGAAAGACCGTGAGTTTAAGGCACAAAGGGGCTAAAACCTGACAAAGCCCTATGCAAGTAGCTTTAGTTGTGAGCCAGAGAACTTTTAAAGCAAGTGAGCTGATCATAAGGGGTTTGAAAGAGATAATGGAGAGAAATTGGAAGGTTAAACACAGATTATTTGAATTCTTTCCCACAATGGTCAAACATGCACTGTTCTGTTTTTTACTCCCTTCCTAAGACTGAAGCTCCACATACACCCCAGATCTGACCCTTTACAGCTGCTCATAGTAGGATGCTGAAAACTGCACCATCCTTCAAGCTCCAGTCCAAGGGAGAGCTTGTTTCCATGTTACTTTGAGCATGTGAACCTGTGCCATTGTCCTTATTAAGTCTGCCTGGGTGTCTGCAGTTACACACACTTAAGAGTTTTGCTGGATGAGTGCTCTTTGTTTCTGGAAGGCGGAGGAGATGAAGGCCTGGAAACACCAACCAGTACAAGCCTACCTCTCATTTGTCTCACTTTTATAACTTTGAAACTCTTCCTTCACTTTGGTAATAATGTAAAGTATCAACTAAAAATTGCAATGCATGCATTTCATTTGAGTTTTATTGCCTTAACAGACAGCATTAGATTACAAAAGAGGACATTTTTCTTCTCAGTTTTAGCTTATTCTTATGATTTATGATTAGATACAGCAAGAGTTCATAAACTTCCCTGACCTGCTGACAGTTTTTACAGGCTCCTTGATTTATTTCCATCTCAAACTTAACAGCTTTCATGTGACTGATATTCCTAGAGTCCTGGCATGGCTGCAGCACAGCCTGCAAGAGCTCCTCTAATCTCCATGTTACTAATTTAAATGAAGTCTTGGTCTGTTGTTTAAAAAAGACATTCGTCATCTCACGGAGGTTTACAGATCCTCTTGTAATGTAATGTCAGACACTTCTGAGATATGAGCTTTATAAAGCCTCCCAATATTGAGTGTTGTAAGACACACCAAGGTCACTTCAATATGCCAAAGGAAAAAAACATTTGCAAAACAAGAGAAGAGGAATTCCTAAGAAACTGCATTGTACCAGGGACATTTAGAAATGATTTATACCATCTGTGAGTACATTTCAAAGATAAATCTGGTATTGGGGAGAAAAGTAGGGGGAGGATAAATTTGAATCCAGAAAAATCCACAGACACTCAGCCAACAGCCATGAGTTCCTGATAAAAAACAACTCACAGAGCAATATTCTCACAGTCATAGAGGTTGCAGCATCAACAGTTTCCCAGTGTGCTCCGAAGCTACTGTGCTAACTAAGGCTGCTCTTTCAGCAGAGATGCAGCTGGCATTCTGTTTTCATTGTACACTTTCCAAACAACAACAACAACAAAAAAAGATACATTTTATAATAACAAAGACCTAACTAGTAAGAGAGAGAAGAGGGAATGAGGGCGCCAGAAGAAAAGTGGGTGTCTCACACAAGCTCACACACCACCCGGCTGAAGACAGAAAGATATAATTATTTTTGTCTCTAGAGCATTTAGAAAGTGGCAAAAAGTAAGTGACGGGAAGGTGTATGAAGGTGGAAGGAACCTGAATGGAAAACTTCAGGTGGGTTTTCTTTAATACCAATTTGTACAGTAGAGAGAGAACAAGACCCATAAGTATCTGTGGGGCTTTGGAGGTTCTCCAGTGGGTATGCTTAGACATTTGAGGTCAACTGTGATCAAGCCTTAGTCTGACAGAAAATTGCTTTTGTAATATTTGTAGATCAGTTAAGAAATGACAAGCAACACTAGGTTATGACACACTGGAGATATAAATACAGGTTGCCCAGATCATATGATTGATTGAGCCCTTTTATTTTTGTGGAAGAAATTTAGCTAGTGTTGCTGGCAACACACACAGAGCACTAAATAAATGTTACATACAGTAGCTTGTCAGAATTTATAAAAGAGCAATCGACATTTGCTTTACTGTCAAAACATCAGCCTACGAGTTTCCTCTCTTTGGAAGGAGAATGTGGGAAATAAAAGAATGCGATACAGAGTATTACCTTCAAATCACAAATGCCATGGGTAAGCCTGAACCAGAAATGAGAGCTGCTCTTACGCAGTGAGCTCTGCCTATCCTCTAACCAAACAACCTGCTTGTGAGCCTCATTGCTGCAATCCACCAGCAGCAGTTGCTGTATAGCTCAGAATATAGAGACAAATGTGGATTTATCACACAGCTTCCTATTCCACAGCCCAAACACAGATACTTTCACTGCAGATAGGTGCAGAAAAACAGTGTTGTACAATGCCTGCAGCTATATTGCAGTGAAGTGGATTATTGAGAACACAACAAGACTTTATGCCTAATTTCAGATTTTGCATATGTATGGGAATTAAAGTCCACAGATCTCATTCACAATTACACCAAATAAATCCTAAGATTTCTTTCCACTCTTCAAACAACATAAAAGAGCCATGTTGCACTTGAAATGAAAACTCCCAGCAGTTTATCTTTTTAGGATTACACAGTGTTTTCAATGTAAAAATCACATCCTCTGTTGGGCAAAGGTTCATTTTACAGATCAGATCTATTGGATCAAAACAAAGACTGCAGTAACTCACCTCTTTGGAGCTATGCTGATTTTCCCTTGCTGGACTATATCTCAAGAACCACCTTTCAGGCATTTCTGTAGGAGGAAAAGTTTGTTATTAGTGTTAACCTGGGAGATGGATATTATTCCCCAGGGAGTAAAAAAGGAAAAAAGCCCAGCATCCCATGACTTACTTCTTCTCACTCTCAGGGCACAGAACATGTGTGCACACAGATCAGCTGTCAGCAAGACTACTCTGTTGCATTTAATGACATTGCATTAATTAACACATTTCTAAAGAAGTATTCATGTATCTGTGTGTATATTTGTCTTTTCTTACAGGGTCTCTCACAAGGAAACCCTCACTCTCCCTGAGTGGTAAACCCACCTGCCTCAAGCCTCTGGAGAGAGGGAGTTCAGTGGGACTCAGGAGCCCACAACTGCAATTTGGAAACCAGCTGAAGGTGTATATCTGCACAGACATCCATTTCCTCACCTCTTCCCACGGGCTTGCCAGGGGACAACCAACTTCGGCCTGCAACAGGTCAAGGACAAACACTTTTTCATCCCTCATTTCTGTCCTAACTTTTTCTTACTTCTGCCTGTTGTGAAATGAATAATATCTGCATTTTTGGTCATGTAGAGCAAATGCTGTCTCTGGCAGGAGATGTGCCCTTCTATAGAAAGATTTGAGGTCTTAAAATCAGTAGCATAGTCCACTACATCTGTGTTAACCCTCTTTTCTGTTTTTCATTCCTTCTTAGAGAAAAAGGAGACTTGTCACTAACCTAGTACCTTATTAAGGACACATATTAAGGTCTCTCTTTTTAACTGTGGAAATAGCAACTATCACAATGCCTGTGTTTTAGTACAATTTTCCTTTATGTTTTGTTGGGGTTTTTTTTTTCTAACTACAAGGTTAAAAAAGAGTAAAGTTGAAGTACATTCCAGGCCATACAGAGCAACTCAGTACTAGACAAATTCTTTCAAACACTCTGTCACATTGTGAGCTGCTTCTACATATTTCAGCGAAACAAAAAAATCTGTCTCTGGGTTATAATGCTGTTCAGTCCTTCCTTTACTGGATGGAGTGCACATGTGTCAGTCTGTCTGTAATTTCTTCTGTCATGGTAAGAATTGATACCCAGATTACACATCCTTCTAATGGTAAAGGTCAACAGATTGGTGGTAAGAGGAAAAGCTGGAAATAGAGCTGAGAAGGTAATAAAAGAGGGAGAAGAGAGAAAAGAAAGAATTTCAGCATCATACATTAAATACCCAGATGTTAATTAAAAAATCCTCAATGGTTATCTGGCAGGGTTTCACAGAAGGAAAACTTGGAAAAAAAAAAAAATCTATCCATTGTGCATCATTTTTCTTTCTAACTCAATTGTATCTTTTATACCAGACTTCCATTTTCCCAAAGCTAACTCAGGGCATATTTACAATTAAAATAGATGTTGAATTTTTTTACAATTTGTTGAGACTACAGATTTTCAATTAAATGTGGTGATACTCCTTCAGTCTGTACAGGTTTTTACTTGGTTACTGAATGTAAACTAACCAACCCTTTAGAATAGCCTCAAAAAAAATCACAAACACTGGTCTCCTTGAGAACCATGAAGGATGAAAGAGAATTCCTGCTTTGTTGTCTAAGGCTTACTCAGTAAAAGGTAGAGAATGTGAGACTTCACTTGTTGTATACTGATTGTATGGCTTTATTTCCTAGAACAAAGATGGTGTTCCTTCAAAGAACACTACTAGTAGCACAGGAAAATCATTTTAATATTTGACATCCGTAATATTTAACAGCACAACTGGATTTTGTTCAAGTGAAAAGAATTTATCCAAGCCAATTAAATAATTCACTGCATAGTTCAAAAGACCCTGATAAGAGGTACACCACAAACCATACTGCTTTTCCTGCTTTAATTATGAATTTGTAGTTGAAGCACATGACAGGGTTTCAGGGCTGGGCTCCACTTCCCGCTCTCTGATGGGTTACTGGGGGCAGCTTCCCTCATCTCAGCCTTCCTGAGCCACATCCATGCCACTGTAAATCAGTAGAGGTCCACCAACTGGAAAGACACTCTGCTGATTTCCATCAGCTGTTAACTCGACCTCTTGACCAAGAGAAAAAATGGGAATGGCAATGCACTTTCGGTGTCAGAAGAGCTGCTTGTTGATGTTAGTTAAGGCATTTAAGAAGTTTCGTTCTTTTTAACAAATGAAACCAATATCTGACTTCGAAGCCAGTAATGCAAAGAAGATTCAGATGAGTATTTTAGAGTCTTTAGAATCACTGAATTGTGTACTACATTTAATTGATGAACAACATACAGAAGAACGTTCCATGAAATTACGCTGTGGAATTTTCTTTCTATTTTCTTCCTTATATTTGGTTGAATATTTTCATTCTTTTGGATCAACAGAAATAAAAATACTCAGATCAGCTGTGAAAAAATATTCTGCTGCTTTTGCTGTGGCTTCTCCTTTCCACCAAGTGTTTTAGCTAACACAGGGAAAGTGGCTATTTCTTACGGATGGGGCTGTAGTATGAGTAACTGAACTTCAAAGATGCCGGGCCAGATTGGATAGTGAACATCAAAAGCTTTTGACTCGTGCTGAGTAAACTTTGTATTCTGACACACAAGTTCTTATCTGTTCTGTTCCAGACTTGAGAGAGAGAGGGGCTGAATCTAACCAAATCACATTGTTTTTCCTTGCAGCTGCCAACTTGGAAAAATATCAGGGCACAAAGGAACCATTAAAAACAAAACAAAAAAAGACATGTTTTTGTTAGTTCCTAGGCAACACAATATTGCCAAGATGGTGGCTCCTGTGAAAATTAGAAAATATTAGTTACACATCACACTGTTATTTATTTATACTGCTCTGTGAAGCATTATTTTTTTTCTTCTTGCAAACTGACAGATATTATGGAAAATCTGTTCTTTTGAGCAGGGTGTTTACACCACAACTGTTATGTATGTTTTGTCAGCAGCTTTTTCCATTTGTTGATTCCCATTTCTATTTTAACATTTATTTTGCTAGTTACTGGAAAAAAAAGAAACTACTGAGTATGAGATAGAGAGAGAAAGAGGAGGGAGAGGGAAAGGAAGAGAGAAGAGAGAAGAGAGAAGAGAGAAGAGAGAAGAGAGAAGAGAGAAGAGAGAAGAGAGAAGAGAGAAGAGA